>JAJJMA010340220.1:0-12730 GCA_023529015.1 Papaver nudicaule
TGCTGATGCCCCTCTTGGTACCTTGAAGCCTCATGTTGTCCCTCTTGCTGTTCTCCTAGCTCACGGTCGGAACCTGCTTATTGGCAGTGTACGAGTAGAAAATTTGCATAGGTACATGAGGTACCACAGCCATCAGATCTACCCATACATACAGTTATTTTACATGATTCCATGGTACGAAGATCATTAGAACAATACCGAAGATACACCAATGACAATAATCAAAGACTAAATGTGTTAAGATTTATATTTCAATGTTGTGACTACATGGATTATAACCCTAAGGAGCTAGAGGAGATACATACCTAATCCCACTCTTGCCGCTTAGGTTTTTACCCAAAAGAATCCAACCCTTACAAAGTTTTCCAAGCTCGCCTTATATAGGCCGAGCTTGGGTGGTTTACAGCTAATAAGACAAGAGACTCAATCGTGGTGGTGTCAGTCCTTGTCGAGTAAGGCGGTTCCTTCGGTGGTGCTCCGAGGTAGGTTTGGGGGCTTCGGTCCTTTGGTGTGGTCCGAATCTCTTTTCGTCCGAGTCTTCACTCGTCGTGTTTGGTCTCGTTCCTCTTTGGGCTGGTCCGACTCTTCGCTACTAGCTCTTTCGGCGCTATTCTGCTTCTTGGATTTACGACATGTGTCCCGAGGGGTTTTTACCCTCCACAGTTTGCCTCTTTCCTTTCCTTGTGTCGAAGATGCGAGGAGAGGAAATTCCTCTTTTGTCTACCTCCTTCTTATCAAGTATCCCCACTACTTGCCAGGTGCGAGTTTTTCAACACGTTCTTCCTAAGCTCGAGGATTTCGCGGCTTTTTACCTTCTGACTGGTAGTGCCGGTTTCTCTTTCACTATTTAAGTTTCGGTTCTCCCTCTAAAAATTTGTTAGTCCTTTCGTATTCATCTTTCTTGGCGCCGGCGCTTTCTTTCCGTGAAGCCTCTTCGATTTGCAACTATGTATCAGGTGTTTTATCCGTCCTTTTCTCCATGACCCATTGTTTTAATCCTCTTTTTCTTTCGTAAAGTTGATTTCTTTGAACATTACCTGCTTCCTTTTCTCTGTTTCGAGTTGCCTCTGCAACTTTCGCCTGCCGGCGGTATCACCCTTTCTTTTTTGCGTCTTCTTTTTCTATGTCATCTTCTTCTAAGGTTGAAACCCTTTCTTTAAGGATGGATGGTATGGATTTTGATGGAAAGGGCTTTCATATTGAGACAGTTAATTCTCCCAGATTGACTCCAGAACTGGTCGAGGAGTATCAATGCAACGAGGACAGACTTTTGGTGACATTTCATCAAATGTCTGCAGGGTTACTTCTTCCTCTTTACAAGTCTTCGAATCCTTTGTTTCTTCAAATCCTTTGTTCTCTTCCTAAGCCTCGAGGAGTGATGCAGCTCACTTGCAGCTCTATTTATCTTATCAATCAGTGGGTTCTTTGTTCTGAAAATAATTCCCCCGCCGGATCCACAACGAAATTCTACTTTACTGTCGAGAATTTCTTTAAACACTACGAGCCCTTTTTAACCCTAGACAACGATTTAGCTCCTTGGGGGGTTGGCTTTCGGACTGTGGAAGGCATCGAAAATATCATCCCCGAATCATTGAATTATTCAATGGACGAAGATTGGTATTCGGAACCTATACTCCTCGAAGGTCCCGTACTCCGAGGTTGGAAGGACTCTGGCCGATTCTTTGCTCGGACCGAGTTTGATGCAAGGCATGAGTTTCAGACTCATCGCTTGTTCTCCATTCACTTTTCTGACGAGGATAAAGGGTTATCTCGCTCATTTTTGGGTAAAGGCAAGGGTGTTTTCGTGGAGCCCTCGGGTGGCTTAAAGCGTCCTCGGGCAGATGAGGAGACTATGCAGCAGGTAACAAATACTTTCTTTCGTTCTTTCTGAAGTATTCATACTTGCCTCTGTTTGTTTCCTGAGAAAGACGGATCCTTATCTGCAGGGACAGCCTTTAGGTGCCCTAAACCTTAGTCAAGGTTTGATGAACTTTGACTATGGGGGAAATTCAAAAGTTTCGCGGCCGTTGAAAAAATTTGTTTTTCAAACGATTCTTAGAGGAGTTCAGTCTGGACGTCGTCGAGCTGCTACGAGACCTCCGAAGGAATCTACGAATGCTAGTAAGGAAATATCAGCACCGAAGGCAACTGGAATGGTTATCAAAGAGTTGGGTGCCGCGAGTCCTCCTGTTACTTTGCCTATTACCACCGTTGGTGCCTCTGCCTCAGCTATAGCAGGTCCTACCGCTGCCGCTACTAATGCTGTTTCAGACTTTGTTCTTACGGCTCTTCTTCGTCGAGGGCCTCAGCGATGGTAATTTCCTCCAATGTTGCTGCCGAGCCTCCTGCTCATTCATCAGAGAGAGTTGTCACTCCAGTAGACCTTCTTGTTCCCTGAGCGGATGGTTCGTTTGTTGAGATGGATGTTTCCAGAGAAGTTGTTGTCAGTTTCCCACAGAGTTCCAGGTTTCCGCCTGCTCCGAGTTACGCTAGTAAATATAGGCAATCATATACTGCGGAGAGGTTTAAAGAAGTCATGTTTGAAAACTATAACCCCAGTGATTTTACTGTCGAAGTCTCAACTCGCTTTGAAGCCCATGCCTCGAATCCCTTGGAGCATCCTTTAGATCCTGATTTCTGCAGGAAGATGGGTGATCTCTTCGGAGGCGACTGTTCCAGGGCCAATTATGATCTTCGTCATCCACCCTTGTCCTATGAAGAGAGTTTATCTATTCTTTAAGCAGTGAGTTGTGCCTTTATTGCCCATATGCCGATGCTGCCGGAGCTTTTTGCGAATCTGTTTGTTTCTAATCTCTATTGCTTTTTGCTAGGGAGATTACCATGCCTCTGGTCTTTTGGCTCATAACTTTGATCAAGCTGGTGAGGCGGAATATCATGAGCGAGAGTTTTACCGGATGCAAGAGGAGCTGGCTCGAGAGAAAGTGCGCAGTGCTGCGGCGAAAAAGCACTCGATATGTAAGTCTTTTTACGCTCTGATTACTTTTATACACCTGTTTTTTGCAGCGCTGTGCTAAGAACGGATTTACTGCTTGCTTTTTAAAAAAGGCGAGCTGGAGGAAAGCGAGAAAACACTTCAAGAGACCCGATTAGCTATTGATCGGCTTCGAGAGGGTCGACAATGGTCTCAGATTGCCTCGGGTAGCAAAGGCTGCCGAAGTGATAATGATAGGCTCTTAGAAGAAAGGGACAAAGCTTTAGAAGATGTGACTTATTATAGGACAAAAAGACAAGAGGCCGAAGGTCTTTTTGTTAAAGAGAGGGGACCAAGCCGAGCGCCTTCTCGAGGAGGCCAAAAATAAGAATTTAGTTCTGGCCCGAGAGAATCATTTTTTCCAACTGGATGTGGATCGCTTGATACGAGAGCGAGATGAAGCTCGCTTGGAGAGAACGGTTAGTGCTTCTGGTAGGGTTCTGATTGAAAGGTTATAAGAGAACGTAAAGAATTTGAAGGTTCAGCTTGCTACACTGAAGAATGTAAATAATGATTTGGTTACGAAGCATGGTCTTTTGGAAAGAAGTTGTAATGATATATGTTCGGAACTTGCGTTGGCTAATAAGTCGAAAGACTATTCTGCTCGCCTTATTGATGAGTACCGAATAGAACTAGCCAAAAGTGGGGTCATTACTTCCGAGGATGTTAGGAAGAATACCTCTGTGCCTCGGTTCTCTAATCAGCACGAGGTTGCTGAATATGTGATATTTAAAGAGAGTAGGAAGCTAACCCAGCTTTTTCTTGTCTTCTGCTTCTTTCGTATCCTTGAGCGAGGTTTGTCGTCCCATTATTCTTATGTTTGTTGTTTTTATATTTCTTAGGCATTGAGGCCAATTTGAGGAAGCGAGTTGCTGATGCCGAGGCAGCGAGAGACGATGCCTCAAATCAGCTGGTGAATGAGTCCGAACGAAAATTGGAGGCCGAAAGCAAGGTTAAGCAGTTGACCCTAGAATTGTCCGAAGAACGTCAGCGTCGCTCTGCTGATGCGGGCAGATTTACTTGGGAACTTGAGCTCGAGCGCGAGCGTCGCTCAGAAGAGGTGGCGGATTGCGCTGGGCGATTATCCAAAGAACGAGAATTTCGCCTTGAATGTCAGGCGCGTATGAGGAACATGGTGACCTGTTTTGCCCTCGTGCATCATGAGTTGAGACATGGTCAAGCTGTAGAGGAACTTCTTTCCCGATCTGCTCTGACTACAGCTTTTGCCACTAGCATGGCATGCCGAATGCATGGTCGTTCTCTTTTCAGGGCCATTGGCATTGAACCTCCTACTTATGGTCCTATCGGTGTACGTGACTCGAATGCCGTACTCCCTATTGATAAGTATTTACTCCCTCAGGAGGTATATGTGGCTTTAGCTAGGGATGAGCTTCGGAAGAGAGGCTTGCTGGAAAAGTTTTTAAATGGGCCTTGCGACGATGACGATGATGATGATGACGATTCCAAAGGTGACAACTCAGGAAATCCTGACAATGACACCGAGGACGATCGTGATGGCCCAAGTGGACCCGACCACGGTCCCAAGGAGGGTCCTGGAGATGGTGTTGATTGTTCAAAGGATAGCTCTGAGCACGGTGCTGGGGGAAAGACTGTTAGTATGTTGGATAGTAGTTCCAGAAGTCATGATGATTCCCTTAAGCGGTGTGCTGGCCGAACTTCGGGTACCGCCTTTGATAAGGAGAATCATTATTTATTTCAAGAACCATCTTTAGAATATAGCGAAGGGGAGAGTGAGGAAGAAATTGAAGAAGAGACTGATTTGCGTGTTGGTCGAGCCTCAGGCGCTGTATTTGATAAAGATGATCATTATTTATTTCGAGAACCTTCTCGAGAGTATAATGACGAGGAAAGCGAGGAGGAAGTCGCCAATGCTGTAGAAGCCGCTCCTTCGGGGCTAACCATTCTCAGCTTCGGGCCCAAGATGATAATGTCCGAATTGACAAGGGTCTTGTGAGGGAAATAGAAGTTCTTGGTGACGTTTCTCTTTGTGTCTAGCGAAGGCTTTTAGCTTAGTAATGTTGCTTTTCCTTTTTTGGCTGCGTCCGAGACATTTTTTTATACACGCACTTTTTGTTGTCGCATTCCATGCCCGGCGCTGATTACATATATAAAGAATTTATTTGCTTTCTTTTCTATTGTTATGCCCCTCCTCAGGGCTGTTTTTTGTTTGGAGGAGGTCCCTTGGCTGTATAGCTCATTTGAAATTTTCTGTAAATGCAAGCTAATTAACTGCCTCGGGGTTCCACCTTCCTTTATAGGTAGGTGTTAATCCCATTTATCGTCCCCTCGACGCCCGAGAACGTGAAGTTCTCGTGGTCATTTGGTAGTGGGCACGAATGTATCATCAGCTGATGTAGCCTTGATTCAAGGTGCCCACCGCTAACTGGGTGTCTTGTGGGTAGAGGACCGTGCCATATAGCTCGTAGGGACCTTACGATTTATATGGTCATCGGCTCTGTGCCTGCTATTCGAGGTCTTTATGTTTTTTGGAGATTTTTGCCTTTGGCGTTACAGCCTTTTTATTGTTTGGCGATTTTTGCCTTTGGCGTTACAGCCTTTTTATTGTTTGGCGATTTTTGCCTTTGGCGTTTCAGCCTTTGCGATTATGCCTAGCCAGGTGGGATTTTTTACCCGTCCTGGTAGGATCTGGAGTTTGATTTCAGGAGCTGCATCAACGAGTGTTATTTTTATTTATTAAATCTTTCTTCGAGTACTGCTTACATAAGAAGTTACTTTCTTAGACTAGGTGTTTCATATACTTCCCCTCCACTGGGGTTTTTAACCTCTGGCCTTCGAGGTTGATCAAGCTATACGTGTCGTTCCCAAGTTGCCTCTCTATGACGAATGGTCCTGCCCAGAAAGGTTCTTGCTGGATGTTCTTGCCTTCGTTAGGTTCGTCTAGTTGTTCGCTCGAGGTCTAGAGGCAGCCTGCTACCACGAGGAACTGTTCTCTGTTATCGGGACGTTGGTCCTTTTCGCTGTTGTCTTGCTTTACACTTGTCATCCCAGCCTCTGTCTCGGCTATGAATTTTTATATGCTTTCGTCCGTTATCCTCGGATGCTTATCTTGCCCCAAGCATTCCTTGCTACCTTCTTTGGCCTGAATGTCTATTTCATTACAGGCGCGAGCTTCGGTAGGGTCACCTGGAATCTCCGCAATCCCTCGTGGAGTTGGAAACCTGATTTTCTGATGCAAGGTTGAGGCTACGCCCATAATGTTGTGTAACCATGGCCTTCCCATGATAGCGTTATAAGGAGAGTCTATGTCCACTACACAAAATAAGTTTGGTTGCTTTTGGCTGCCCGCGTGAATTGTTATCATTAGCTCTCCCCGAGGTGTTGATGGTTTTCCATTAAAACCGAATATATTGTATGATGAGGGCACCAAAGCGGCTTTCTTTCCCTTCATTTTGTCATATGTTTGTCCGAACAGTATATCCACGGAACTCCCAGGGTCCACCAATATTCATGGCATAGCTATTTTTCCCATTCGAAGGGTGATGACCAATGGATCATTGTGCGCTCTTCCCTCGTTGGGGATATCTGTTGCGGAGAAGAATACGGGTTGCTTCTGCCACTCTTCTAGATGATTATTTGTGATCACACTGAGTATTTCTTCTCCCTCAAAATCCCTTTTATGGATGCGACCTGTTTGGATCCCTTCGAGACCCTTTGTGTGAACGATGGAATTGCAAGCTCTGAATCTTGGAATATCTCTATCGATTGTAATCACATAAGCTTCGTGCTTTGGCTCCTCTTTAGGCTGTGGCTGATTTGGGGGTGGCTTCGGTAGTTCCAGAAGATGCTTAAATTGCTCTCTGGCTATGAAAAAATAAATTTGGTCCTGCACTGTAACGCAGTCTTCAGTTGTGTGCCCGTAAAACTTGTGAAACTGATAATAATCTCTTGAATTTTTTGTGTGTTTTGGTTGATTTCCCCTGCTTCTGGGATATCTTATCTCATTGGCAAATTCGGACTGCTCGATAATCCGAAGAGCATCTTCGATGGGTACACAAAGCTTTGGAAATTTTCTATCGTAAAAGGCAGGAAATCCTGGTTTAGCTGTCCCGAATTTTCTGTTTCCTTGTCTTTGTTGGCTGCTGCTTCCTTCAAATTCTCCCCGAGGGTTGTTTCCTCTACTATCATTGTACTTTCTATTGTCATGATACTTGCCATCTCCAAATTTACCTTCGTTCCCATAGCGACCGTTATCCTCTTGTCTCCCTCGCTTCGACGGGTCCCCAAATTGAGTATTCATTGCTTGACCTCGCTCTTCAAGCGATAAGTTGTTTATTGAATGGACCTGTTTTAAAATTGTTTCCTTCCCCAAGGCTGCTTGTTCTTTAATTTCCTCCAAGGTAATTCGTTCCTTCTGGTATTTTCGGAGATCTTGTAGCGTCTCGAGGTTCTTTGAGAAAAGTCTGTCGTATAGAGGATGGTCTTTATCCAGAGCGTTGAGGAATGCTCGTACTTTGTCTTTTTCTGTGGCTCCATTTCCTACCTCTACGCACTGTTCGGTCCATCTGCTTGTCAGGCTTTTGGTAGACTCTCCTGGTCGTACCCGAATGCTGAATAGCTTCTCTACCCCTGGTTTGGAGGAATTTTTGTATAGGAAATGCAGTATAAAAACTTTGGACAGTTCCTCAAAGGATGAGATCGAACTGGCTGCGAGGTTATCATACCAAGCAAGGGCTTCTCCTTTCAAGCTAGAGGGGAAATATTTACAGAGCACTTCATCTCTATTAGCGTAAGCCAGAAAGACTCGAAGATACATTTTGATATGCACGGTTGGGTCTCCCGAACCATCGAAAATTGATGTGAAGGTGGGCATCGTGCACTTTATTGGAATTGCCAATGAGAGAATTTCCGGGCTTAGGGGAGAGCGGTTGACATCATTCATGGCTTGCGTGAGCTCGATCCTGTCGCTTGACTGGATTCGGTTGTCAAAAAGTTCTGCTCGGAGTGCCTTGATTTGATCCAACATTACTTGTTGTAGAGCCTTAGCTTCGGCGTCCTTCTTCGTTGGGTTACCTTCGCTGAGTATCTGTATGCTTTCCTTCGTGTACGCTCCAGGTTCGGTCCTTTTGCTTGATACTGTGATTCCTTGACCTTTTCTTGCGCCCTTGGTCTTGATGTGCGTTTTGGATACGGAGTGTTCCTTGGGCTGAGATACATTGCTTGGACGAGAGTGTCCTTCGCTGCCTCCTCTGTAGTTGGATGCTGTTTTTTCTGCCACATTTTTGTTTGCTTCGGCTAGCTGCTTTTTAGCTTTTTTATTTTTATGTTCTTCAGAATTAACTTTCTAAATCGTGCAGCTCTCGCCGAATTTTCTTCGGTAGGCTGGTGTTCGGGCATGTCATTATCAGGGTCGGACACTTCGTCCTCCTCTTCGTCGTTTTCCCCATTCTCTTCATGTATTTGTTGTTGGGGTGGTTCTTCAGCCTCTGGGAATCCCTCTCCCTCTAGGCCTAAGTCCTCTACATATACTTCGTCCTCATTTACTGGTTCTCTGTGTTGGACTGTGCTAGCCGCTACCTCGGGGGATAACCCTTTACTTGTTGGAAACCTGGTGTAATGCTATCTCGAGGATCCGGTCCCTTGCTTCGAAGATCCTACTCGCTGCTTCGGAGCCTGGTCAGATTTTGAAGCCATTCTGGTTGTGACCTGTCAGAAAACAAAAAACCCGTGAGGTCCAAGGCGGCTATTGCAGTGTACTGTGTCGTCCATGTAAGTCCATACATTGCAATGGTTTTATCAGTCGCAGGTCGTAGTCGTCCTTTTTAGGTATATCCCTAACTGCATATTTTGTCTTTTAGCAAAAATCATCTTTCTCAATGGTTTCTTTGACGCAAGTTTATTTCCAAATATAGCAGGTATTTTGAAAACCCTAAAATAAATCTACACACACACATTTTTTTTCATAATCGTTTTCTTATAGCTAATTTTCATTTTTAAGCATCCACTACGCCACAGGGGCCTGTTTGTAACGGATATAGACGTTGCGCCGAATTAAAGCAACGTCTATTAGCGTTGCAAAAACGGCGTTACAAATTTTTAGGCAACGTTATTTAACGTTGCTTTAATTAATTAAAGCAACGGAATTTACGTTGCTTCTTCCGTTGCTCTTTTTATTTAAAGCAACGTAAAATAACGTTGCAGAATTTATTTAAAGCAACGTTTTTATAAATGAAGCAACGTAAGTGACGTCACCACACGTCACCACTTCCGTTGCACTTTTTGTTATAAGCAACGCAAGTGACGTCACCACACGTCACCACTTCCGTTGCCCTTTTATTTAGAGCAACGCCTGTAAACGTTGCAGATTTTTTAATTAAAATTAAAAAAAAATAAAATTACAAAATAAATAAATTCTGTATTTAAATTAAAAAAATGTATTACAAATCTATACAAATACAAAAATCTATACAAATACAAAAATCTATACACACAACTTAGAATACAGAACTTTCAACTAAAGTGTGTCAAGGCAATGAAAAATGTGTCAAGGCAATGAAAAATGTTACCAAGGCAAGAATGAACATTAGCATGTCTACTCACAGATGAGATTTATCAATGGAAGATGGTAGATTGCTGGCAAGAATGAACATTAGCATGTCTAGTATCTGCTGCAATGACAAAGTAATCTAATCTGCTCCTGTGATCGCAACACAAGTTCTGCAACAACAACCAAAAAACACAATCAGAAGTCAGAACCAAGGGTCTTGTTTATCACTGAATCTAAACAAGACACAACCAAAGCATACACTTTACAAGAATAAATGCCTGTACACACTACACACCATCACCAATAAGTTTGTCACTTTGCTTACATTCTCTGCTATTGTGAGGTGCAGAAAAACAGAGTGATATTAAAGATGGTGAGACCATCGTAAGCAATAACATCATGTCGAGAGAAATCAAGAGAACCATTATCTAAGAGCAGAGATGACCCTAGCAACAAAAGCAATTCAAGTGGACCCTAAGCAAAGAGTCAACCAGTTATATGCTTCTATCGAACTAATGTACCGTGGAGATCAAATGTACATTATACATACCAAGTAGCAGTAGTTTCTGAATATGCTTCTCAGCCTTTGTTTCTTGAGCTATACGGCTCTCACTCTCTGCGGCCTGCAAACCCAACCTCAAAGAAATCAGAGACCAATGTTATACATGAAAGAAAAGATAAAGACCAATGTTATACATGAAACATAAAGACCAATGTTATGGAATGCAAAGTAGCAAAATCACATATGAACCACAAACAAAACAAATAGAAAGGTGTTTCTATCAATCAAACTGTAACATTGTAACCGTGAAGTGTTGAAAGATCTCACCTTAACATTCTGTATTGCATGTCGAGAAGGTGCTTTCGATGACCCGATGATGACAATCTTTCACAAAGACTTCTTCCTAAGCCAGCTTTCAGCATGAACTTCAAAAATTCAAATGTTACATTAAATCAAAAACTAATCCTGAATTGCGAGACAATAATCAAGGTTTTCTTACATTCCAAAATCGCAGACAATAAGTTATAGAAGGATGTGCAGCTTTAGAGAAATAAAGATGCTTTAAGGCTCATTACTGGGTCACACTACACAAAAGCTAATGTGTACCTAAGCATGTTCTTCTAAGTCATTCTAGGTCATATACCATAGCTGTCAACTTGCTATAAGACATGGGCCACATATCGAGCAGCAGGCGTGGATATGCCACGGCAATTTAAAGCATGAAAAGGGCTAAGTTTGCAGCACGTAAGGTTACAAAGAGATGCAAAGAAGAAAACGAAAGTAGTTATTTTTGAAAACAAATCCATAACAATAAACCAGACAATGAGCAAACTTGGAATATTGAGAGGTAAGTGAGAATCTTGATGTTCAGAATTGACTTTGAAAAGTTAACTTCCGACCATACAATAGTGACTGAAGGTCAGCTGACTAACCTGAAGGGTACCACGAGGAACAGCAACAGCCTCCCACTCATTTCCAGATGAGTCTTTATGACCTTTCACAACAAAACTCAGTGCCCTCACGCTAAAGATAATCTAACCATGAAGAACAAGCATAAATAGACAAAGATACAGTATACAAATATAAGCTACATCCGCATTTTCCAAATCTTCTTTTGTCTCTAAAAGAAGAGTATTACCTTTGCATCAGTGAAATAACCAACAACACAAATCTCCATTCCGAAGCAAGCTGCCTCAGGCACCAGAGGAATCTCCTCATACTCAAGAAATTCCACATAACCCGGATAATACCGCAAGAAAGCGAAATCATGAACCTGGAAAAAAAAAACTATGCAACATTGACTTCCGGTTCTTAACATTTTCAATAATCGATACGAGAAAAAACAAAAATCAAAACAAACATAAAACACATACTGGATCTATGTAGACAGGTACTGCTAGAAGTGATTCTCCATTACTAAACTTAGCATCAATAATAACAGGTCCTGCAAATACACATTTATACAGATTTCTAAGTAGTAATTAACAAGATTAACAAACTGAGATAAAGAAAACTTTTAGAGAATTTTTACCAGTAGTGACAACATGCCGATTGGTGAGAATAATCCCACGCCTTTTATCAACGACAAATCCAGTACCAAAGTATACACCAGTTTTATCTATATCAAATGCTCTATTACATCTTACTGTTAACCACACTACAGACCGACTAACTTCGTATTTTGTTCTTTCCCAATCTTCATCTACTGGAGGATAACTTGACGCCATTTGAGAACTAATTAAAACTTCAACAAACCTAGTAGTAAAATCAAAATCATATCTAACATTTAGAACAAAATTTATTCAAGAAAAACATACATAAGAATCAAAATCAGAAGGAAGAGTACCAATTTCTTCTTGAAATTCTGAAGGGAAAAAAAAACCACCTTTACAAGATTACAGGGATGGCTTTCATCGATTGAAACCAGCAAACTCTAATTCATTACAAATCCAGTAACAACCCAATAGAATCCGCTAATTAACCACAAAATTGAATCGAACTAAATTCAAAATCCATACAAATCAGGGAACCCAATCAGATCAACCTACTACCACCTGCAGTGTAAATCAATAACAAAAGATAAAACATACATGCCAAAAAAAAAAATCATACAAAATAAGTACAAAAATTAAAATCAATAACTGAAATCCAAATTGAAAACCTAAGAATCGAAAAACATATAAAACCCAAACATCTTTACTGTTATAAACACAAAAATGATGAGTGAAACCGGAATCTCAAGGTGATTCGTTTCATGAATCAACTGCGAAGATGGGTTTGACTATTATAAATACAACTAGATCTGATTTACCTATGACTGGGTTTGACTATTAAAAGATGGGTTTTGATTTGTGAGATGAGTTCAAGAGATCTCACAAATCAGATCGAGAAATATCCGAAACCCAGAGAAGAAGATAGAGTTGAGAGATATGTGAAGAAGATAGTTTCAGAGAGTTTCTTTGTCTGAGAACGAGGAAGAAGATAGTGTTCAACGAGATGGAACCATTAATAGGTGAATCAAAAAGAAGATGAGGTGAGTTCACAGAGGTGAGGCGAGTTCAGAGAGGTGAAGTGCGTTCAGAGAGTGAAGAAGAAGAAAGAAGAAGAAGATAGATCTGGAGCGAGAGAGAGGAGTTAGCGTTTTTTGTGGATAAGGTGCGAAAATAAAAATGAGAAAGTGAGTGTCGGTGGTGGTGTTATAATAAAGTTT
>JAJJMA010340241.1:710-13204 GCA_023529015.1 Papaver nudicaule
AGTCTTCTTGAGGATAAGGATTGCTGACGAGGTTTCCACCGAGTCAACAAGTCAACCCTGACAATCTATCCGTTCTGACGAGTAATGAATGCTCAACTACTTCTCACCTACTTATCACCTTCCCCCGCTGCACTATTCTCACTCCGCTAATACTGCCTATTCCGCCGACCCCTACTTCACATCTTACCGCTATGCCCAAGAATTGGGTACTTCGCCCACTGCTTCCACTGTTGATTCCATACTTCTCTTGAGTGACCTTTTGATACACCTTAGCCCATAGGATGATATTACTATGCAAAGGCATTTTCTACCCTTACACCACCATCAACAACTATATTAAAAAACGAAGGAACGAAAACGTACATTCTCACGAGCCTAAAATACTCGCGTTTAAAAAAAAAAAACGCGCGAATCAAACATCGGCTAGCTTAGCCAAGTCCGCCTCACATTCAGCAATACGTAATGTTAAAATTCGACAGTCTCCCTCGCGTACTGAACGTAATCTTCTTCCTTAGCGATCTTTTGAAGGAAATCATTACAACGGTGACGCGCCTTCTCCTTTAAGTCAGGGTTCGCGCTCGTCTGACGGATCAAATTCATTGTTTCACGCTGATCAGCGATAGTAGCGCGTGTATCTATACATTGTTGCTCATGCTTTCGTAGCGAACTCTTCACCTCTTGCGAAATACCGCGTAAGCGTCTTGTTTCTCTCTCTAACTCGGCGCGGGCCAGATCACCTGGAACAGCAGGTAGAGCCAGCACCCACAAACCATCTGCAGAAGCCATTAGTCACTTAAACCAAATATTATGAATGAAAGTGTTTTATACCAATGAGATCAACGCATTTAATACATAAAGAGCCGCCCAAGGCATGACACGTGTTAAAATAGTAAAGCCATTTCGATTCAGCAAGTGGTCATACGACATCTACAAAAGGCAAAGGATTAAACTAATGGCATAACAACGCCTGAAGCAAGGGCGCGCCTGCAACGTTCCAATTCTTCTTCAATATCCTTAACGAACCGTTCGGCTTCCAGAAGACTACAAAGCGCCATTGTACGCCGACTTTGCGTCCTATCCATGCGTTGACGCAACATCATTTTATTGGAACCAAACTGAACACCTGGAGCAAGCCCAGCGGCACATGCGGCATCTCATTCAGCATGATGATCTTTCCAAATCTGTTGGAGAGCTTCATAATCATCTCGCCTATGAGTAGCCAACAACTCCGCTTCTTCCTTGACCGAATCTAACCTACCAATTTCGCGCTCAAGGTCTAGCGGAGTAGACACAGAGGGAGTGGAAGCTAAAGCAATAAAGTAGGCACGTAAACGGAAAGCCATCTCGGAACTTCGTAAAAAAGAGAAAAGAAAAACAGAACAAGGATAAATGACAAGATACAACATAAGAACACACACACACACACACACACACACACACATATACACATTTAAGCAACTGCATTCAATAAACCGTATTTATTATTACACGAATACCGAAAAGTTACAAGTCCACTTGTCAAAAGAAAAACTCCTTCTAGACACTTCGACATCGAAAGGCGCGAAGTGATACATATACATGATCTAAAGACGCATCAATCACACGAAGAGCGCGTTGAACATCGTACATGTTTAAAGTTGAAAACACCCGACGAGCTCTGCACTCCCGAAGACGCGCTAGTATGGCTGCATCAGGCTCGCACCCAGTCAACCGTGACTCCTCTACCAAGGAACTTGTTTCAGAAAATTCAATACACGAATCATCGGACAACCTTTCAAAATATAAAAGAACCACTCGCATGACGAAGCTAGCTTTGCGCAGAGCGAGGATATCACGGACAACTTCCTCGCGTAACGACGCCATTATGCTTATCCAAACTCCTGCAAAAATTTGAACAACCACACAACACATACCTAAAATCAAATACAAACACAATATATATAATATAACCAACCATCATTAAACCAACATGCAAATCCAGCACAATACCCAATATTCAATAGTCAACAACAACCAAGACCCTTTCACCCAACAAGAAGGGGGGGAGCGAGAAAAAGGAAAAACCACCAACAATATTTCATCTCAACAAATAATAATAAAAAAAAGGGGGGGGGGGGGGGAAATAAATGAATCTGCCTCGGTAATCTCGTCCAATTCTCTCTGCTTAGCCTCAAGCTCAAGGCCAACTCGATCAGCTTCTTTTTCCACCGCAGCCAACGCATCAGTAGCAGCGCTGAACTCCGCGGCGATCCTCATCTGATCATCCCTTTTGGTGACAACGTCCGCATCCAGTCGCGCCTTTTCTCTCATTAGCTGGTCGATACGCAAAGATAAATTTGACGTCCTAGGATTATGCTTGGCTTTCACCTTCTTCATCAAATCCAATAGCCAGGCGATGTTAAACCGCATAAGCCCAGCTGTAGAGAGAATCCATTCCCATGCTGAAAACCTCTCCTCTGAGGGAGGATCTTTGTCCGCACCAGCAAGACCTGCCGCCACATCTAATAAATCACTGACCACCTTAACTTGAGCCTCTATGCCAAGTATGGATGACATTTGCGCAGGAACAAGATGACCATGGTGCCTCAGAATTTTGGTATAGGAGTCTACATAATCCGCGGGAACCCAAAACCCATGCACTAGCTCGTAGGCAGCGTCCCCAACACCAATCTGAGAATGCTCAAAAATCCGGCCAAACATAGGCAGCGACGTAGAATCACGAACTACGCTAGCCACAGGAGAGCCTATCGCCGCGGAGACAGTAAGACGGTGGACAATGTTAGCATTCCTCGCAGGCAGAGAATTCCTCAAATGCTTCTCGCTGTTAACACTTTCAGCATCTTTATTCACGCGCTTTTCCATAACCAGCTCCTACGAAAGGATTCAGTTAGACATACGAATAAGATAATCAAAGAGGGTAAAATTCTTCCCAAATGAAAACTCACTCGATCGGAAGATGAAGAGGACGCGTCTACCTCTGGATCAGAACCGCCTGATTGATCGTCGAACGAATCACCCCCAGAAGAACCTAAAACAAAAATGCATATATAATAAAATAGTAACTCTCTAGGCACTGTACGACTAGACTCAGAAATCTCTCTCAAATCCCTTTTTGAAAAATTGAGAATCGACGGGGTATATATAAGACCTCACGCTTGGAAAATGACGAAATAAATGCGTACCACGTGTAATAATTTAATACACACCTGGGTCAGAAGGCATCTAGGCAGAAGAGGATGGACCCATATGACGTACCCTCTAAGACACTGACGAACTGAAAGATTCCAAATTGGCAGAAGGTGAGTTTAGAGGGTTAGCTCTATAACGCCTAAGGGAACAAACCAAAGGTTGTAAGCGAGACAACCTCATCACATCAGCAGGCTTGGGGCCAACACCTTGGTTGCGGCACTCAAATTCCTCCACAAAGCCCGGATTACTCGAGCAAGCAGGACGCTGCTTCGGAGGGGGCGTTTTCTCTTAGAAGAAGTTGTTTGGCGCGCCTGTTTAGTGCAAGACTTGTTAGATGAAAGAGATGAAATACATCGAGGAACGGGTATTATGCCCGCCTCCCAATTTAATTTATCAACCAAAGCCTTCCTACGCCACTCATGCTCGGGCATATTAAGCCACTCCTCCAAAGACCGCTTACGCGGCCCAAGATCATGAGAGTCGTCAGGCTATGTAAAAACACAAAACTAAGTAAATATAAGACCAAGAAATCAACCAAATATAAATCAACACGAACCGAAGGACGATCGCTTACCACGGAACCACTGCCCAGTGCTTCCATACCAGGCGCCGAAGGGGATGACCTAGAAACATCAACCAACTGCGATCGCTTACGTCCGCCAGCAGCCTTCGAGGAGGAGATGGGGGCTTTCCTCCGAGATCTCTGCCCAACGCCCGAATCAGGGTCAGTAGAGAAAAGACCCCAGGCATTTTCATTAGAATTCCGAGCGCAGCCTTTATTCCCAGGAACAAATCCATACAACCTCCTACGCCCTTATCAAGCACAAAGCGACCAACGCGATGCATGTCTGAAAGGTCATTCTCATCAGGCGCGGGATAATGAAAAAATGGAGTAACCAGGAAATTCATCGCGCGGGTCAAAAACTCGTTCCAATATCCACGCCAGTCAGTGGAAACACAGATGCTACGAGAAGGATTGGGATAACGAATTGTAAAGGGAGTAACACGACAACGAAGCACGCTCCCATAAGTATAAAAAAACCTATCAAAATAATTCTCAACCAGGCTAAGGGGACGCAATGGAGGCGGAGGAGCCTGCTTGGCGGACCACGCGATCGAAATTGTACGCCTGAACGGAAAACACGCCACCATAAAGGTCAGGCAGGTAACCAGAAGTCACTGAAAGAGCACAATCCACCTCACTAGCCTGGAGCACCCTTCTAGAGTCGAGAATTTCCCCCTCATTCTAATAAAAGGTGTAGAGAGTAGGACCAACGCGACCATCGGTGTAAGGAGAAAAACAGAACTTCGATTCAATGTCCATGTGCTTGGAAATATTATCAGAGGATTTGGGTGACTTCTTCTTATAAAGACGCGCGTGTGGGTAAGTATATACCATAGGGTCTTTATAAACCTCCCCTTCCTCGTTGACTCGTTCCACATGACCATGGATGGCAAATTGCGGGACTTCCGGGCTGAATCCTGGAAAGCGCTCCCAGGACCACATTTGGAGAAAACTTGCAGGAATGAAAGTCTCAACAATATGTACATTAACGGCCCTATGAATGTCAATAGCGAGAAGATCCAAATGACGATATAGTCCTCCCAAAAACATAGGAGCGAGGGGAAAAGAGATACCACGCGCCATCAAGACAGCCATCGGCATCAACTCCTCCTTGACAGTATCCTGGGGACTGAACTCGAATACGTCATGACTCAACCAAAAGAGGAGGAACACGGCTAATTGCAATGTCTCCGAATCTTCGCCGTAAGGCACTCCCAGTGACCTTCTACCATCTTTGGGGCCCAATGTTTCACAAACAAAGGAAAGGATGCGCGACTCTTCTTCTGACGACTCAAAGCTGGGGCTTCAACCTCATTTTCCCCTACAATAAGAGAAGAGACACGCTCATTAGCCATAATACTAGATGAGTAGCCTTTACATAAGACCATTGGGGATTGGGTAGAAACCTTACCTCGATCAACCTCTTGCTCTTCACCCTTCTCCAGACCGTCGCCTTGAGCGATCTCTTGCATCTTGCCCTTCTTTAGGCCCTCACCAGCCCCCTCCGCGGGAAAGTTCCTCGAATGCTCTTTCGACTTCCTCAGAATGTTAGCCAAGTGCCAATCTTTCGGGCGCATGCATCCTTCAAGGGCTGACTCATGCCAAAAGTGGGAACCATGGGCAGGTAGCAGGGTAGCGCGATTACATCTTCAAGAGTGATAGTGACCTCGCCCCAAGCAAAGAGGAAAGTGTGAAACAATGAAATCCAACGCGTCACCAATTTATGTAGATCAATGTTACTGCGCTTACAAAAGCGACTATTCGACGCCTTGATGGCATCAAAGATGCCAAGCTTTTTAAGGACTCGCACATAAGGCTCGTGATTAGTAATGTATTTAACCCACCTAGACCAACCCTCCGGAGGTTTTGCTGCGGACTTATAAACAATCTACGGAAGCTCGTTGATCCCCACGATTGATGGCTAGGCGAGGGATCTGCTCAAAAGGAGGAAATAACCACTCACTGCCCTCGGCACTCAGCAACCATAAAGGATCGGCTGGATCAGGGGGTGGCAAGCGGTTCAATAGACGCGAATTAAGGAAGTCGTCGGGATAAGTATCACAAGAGAATGGGACGAACGCGCTTTGAAGGGCGGTACTCGCGTTGAATTGAGCATGGGTGTATAAACCATCCGCACGTAAAGGATCCGGGAGAATGTCGAACCCTGCGTTCTCCGCGCCTCCTTGATCTTCTGCATTTTCTAGATCAGTGTCATCTTCATGATCAGAAGCACCTTGATCGACTGGCTCGTGGTCGTCCATAAGTAGCGAAGGGAAAGAAAGAAAGTTTTTTAACTGAGGAGAAGGGGTTGTGAAACTATTTATAGAAGTAGGAGAGGAGATGAAAGGATGTAACTGCTTGCCATCTAGGCCACATAGCCTTTTAATGGCAAAGACGTGCTCCGCCACGTAGGCCATGATCGGAGAGGATAAGGGACATCTGTAAAGTCGCTTGGGGACTTGGGTATCCCTGGGTGACGGTTGACTCGACATGTCTGTCCGCCCCAGCCGTCAGGGGACTAATGTGGATACCCCGTCCGATAAGGCCTAATGGGTTGAGCCATGTCTAGTAAAGCCCATTTGAAGGAAGGGAAAAGGGCTTGGGCTTGAGGATAAAAGGGAATTAACAGATAAAGAATGGTAATTATGTAAATAGGTGATTAAGGGGACACATGGCAGCTAAGGATTAAAAGGGAATTAGCTCTATAAATAGGTCCCTAATGAGACCATTAGAGAGGTGAATTGGGAATTTGTGGGATCATTTCTTGAGAGAAAGAGAGAGAGAAACACAACCTCTGTGACTCTGATCAGACTCTCATATTACCCTATTCACATGGGTGTTTGCAAATCATGCCATCCAAGGTTTCATCAACATAAGGAGCAATACAATCAGATGTTAAGACACAAGTGGTAGCCGTGAATAACCCATTACTGACATCTTTTAACATAAACACAGGTTGATCGACTCCTTGTCACTCTTATTACTGCATCGTCTGTTATCCCGATCTTTATACTTTCATCCAGCAATTTATGAACCAAAGAAACACAATTCCACCAGGTTCACGCCACTGCAAGATGACTTGATTGATGGAGGCTGTAGTTGCTTACAAATACCAAATTTCTTCTCATGACTGCATTTAGGGAAATAAGTGCGCAGAGTGCAAGCAGGAAGTAATAAAAGTTGAATCCAAAGGGAAATCTCCCTAGGATTTAGGATTACCTTATCGAGAGCTAATTTTAGGTTTCTTGAAAATTGCAGTTTGCACTTGGCATGGATACTCTTGACAGTCTGAAATTGTATCTTGAAAACCCTAACTAAAAATCAAGACTAGGTAACACTTCTTCAACAACATCAACACCCCTACCATTGAAAGGCCAGGGATGATGTCAGCAGGAAGCATTCTACATGGCCTCCTCCATGCATGCAAACACATGCAAAAGGAACAGAGCCGTATTTGCAATTGGGGTTAAAACCTCCTCCCAAGATTTGTATACATCGTAGTTGTTGCCGATTCTCTGTCGACACCTTTCTTTCTCTTCAACATTGACAAAATGGCTATCGTTGAGGTGTCTAAACAACGAACTCTAACCAAACTTCAACCCCCTACACCGTTCCTACAACCATCAAAACTCTTAAAAGAGCATTGATATATAACACGTATCCCCTTGTGATTCTGAAAACCTCACTGAGATGAAATCTTATTCCCTCACCATACTGCTTCAAAATTTGACAAAATTTTATTTTATAATATTTGTTTTATATATTTTATTTCATTAGAGTTAATAGTATAATCTACAAAAAAAAAAAAAAAATATACATCTCGTATCCTCTTTTTTTGAAATTGAGGAATATCCATATCTATATCTCTGTATCCATATCTCCTTACCAGGAAGCACATGTCTTATAATAAGCTCCCCATGAAAAATGGGAAACCCCAACAAGGTCTAGGTCTACGTCTAGGTCTAGGATAATAAACGTATTATTTGACCGGCATGCCAACGCTTAAAATGTGCGATGTTGCGGGACGCATAGACTAACTAGCCCGTCACGAGCCAATTGTATCAAAAGGGATAGGGGGACTCGAGCCGATAAGGATCGCCCAAACTTATGAGGGCCCCCTAAATAAACCCAATTTTTAAATGACCGTTAAAACTGAAAGGTTTTACTAAATTCCGGATGCGAAGTTAGAGAAATGATTTCTTCATCTTCCTTATCTTCTCTTCATATCCCTCCATTACCAAAACCAAATCAAACCCAAAGAAAAAACTGGAAACCATCTTCTTCTTCACCTACAGAAACACTAACTCCAACACCAAAAGATCTTCTTGACAATTTCAATACTTGTTTTGAACTCAAACAACTTCATTCTTACATAATCAAAGCAAACAAAGACTATTCTATTTTACCTGTCACTCGAATCGCATCAATATGTGCTCTCTCCCCGAACTTTGATTATGCCCGTACAATATTCGAGCGCGTCGAAAAGAATGAAATCTTTACATGGAATTCTTGTTTGAAGAGCTATGCTGAGAGTGAGTCTCCAGTTAATGCAATTCGTTTTTTCTATCAATTAAGGCAAGCTAATCTTTGCCCAGACACATTTACTTGTTCTTTCGTTCTTAAAGCGTGTTCGATCTTATTAGATCTTCATAACGGGAGAATTGTTCATGGGTTGGTTCTGAAACTTGGATATCAATCAGATTTGTTCCTTCAAAATACGATTGTTCATATGTATGCAAAGGGTGGTGCAATTAATGATGCTAGGAAGTTGTTTGATAAAATGCCTAGAAGAGATAGCGTAAGTTGGAATATCTTGATAACTCAATTGACGAAGATGAATGAGATAGACAAAGCACAAGAGCTGTTTGATCAGATGCCTGATAAAAGTGTTAGGTCCTGGACGGCTATGATTGCTGGTTATGTGCAGTGTGGCAAACCTAAGGAAGCTGTTAATCTTTTTAAACAGATGGAAGAAGCTGGGGAAACTGCTAATGAGGTGACTGTCGTGTCTGTGCTTGCAGCTTGTGCAGATTTGGGTACATTGGATCTTGGTCGTCGTATACATGAATACTTGGATAAATGTGGATTTAGGAAGAATGTGCGTGTGTGTAATACATTAATTGATATGTACATCAAATGTGGTTGCTTAGAGATTGCTAGGAGTGTTTTCGATGAGATGGAAGAACGGACGATCGTATCTTGGTCTGCCATGATAGGTGGCCTTGCAATGCACGGGGAAGGAGAAGAAGCTTTGAAGCTTTTCTTAAAGATGACTCGGATAGGCATTCGGCCAAATGCTGTCACCTTTGTCGGTCTTTTACACGCGTGTAGTCACATGGGATTGATCGCAGAGGGTCGTGAATTCTTTACCAGCATGACTAGGGATTATGGAATAACCCCAGAGCTTGAGCATTATGGGTGCATGGTTGATCTCTTAAGTCGGTCAGGGTTACTTGTAGAAGCGCACGAGTTCATCAAGAATATGCCAATAAAGGCTAATGGAGTTGTTTGGGGCGCTATACTTGGTGGATGCAGAGTACACAAAAATATCGAATTAGCAGAAGAAGCAATCAAACATCTCCTCGTTTTAGACCCACTTAACGATGGATACTATGTGGTTCTTTCAAACATCTATGCAGAGAAAGGGAGATGGGAAGATGCAGCTAGAGTAAGGAGGTTAATGAAAGATCGTGGAGTGAAGAAAACGCCTGGGTGGAGTTCAGTGACAGTTAACGGTGAACTTCACGAGTTTGTGGCTGGGGATGGAACTCACCCTCAAGCTGAGGAGATATATCAGAAATGGGATGAATTACTCAAACAAATGAAGCCAAGAGGATACATTCCAGATACTAAACTTGTATTGCTAGATATGGAAGGAGAAGACAGGAAAGTGCAAGTTTTGTATCGTCATAGCGAGAAACTGGCTACAATGTTTGGACTTATGAAAACACCTCCAGGAACTACCATTAGAATCATGAAAAACCTCCGTGTTTGCGAAGACTGCCATTCAGCTTTAAAAATAATATCAGATATTGTTGATCGAGAGATAGTAGTGCGCGATAGAAACAGATTCCATTGTTTTAAGAATGGATTGTGTTCTTGCCGAGACTATTGGTAGTGAATCATCTTTGGACTTAATTCAGAAGTTCTGTAAATGTAAAATACTGCTGTATTTCAACTTTTTCAAACTTCTATATACGTAGAGTTTAAACTCTGGGTATTTTATTTGGATATTTTGTGTCATCTAGTCTAGTTCTCGCTTTTCATCTTGTTGAATCTGTGAAAGACCTGAAGTCCTGAACTTACTTCTTGTTGGAAATATGATATGTAATTTGTAATATGCAGGGTCCGGTTGTAAAAGTCAAGTGTGTATGCTGATCAAGGAAGAATCTAGAAAAAGTCAGTCTCTACAAATTGTGAGGTTAGTCGGTTGTAGTGTGAACTATTGTAATTGGTTGGAAGTCTCTAGAGTGAAGTAGAGTTAGGAAAATAGTGTGAACAGTTACAGAAAAGGGAAAGAAGTATCTAGAGAAATTGAGAGCATTGTACAGTCGATAGTAAAATGTTAGTGTACTTGGAATATTCTAGAGTTAGCTAGAGTCGGTCAAATTCAAGCCTATAAATAGGCAGTTGATGTAACAATTGTATTCAAGCAAGAAAGATTAATAGAGTAAGAACTTTGTGAGAACTTTGAGTGTTAGTCTTGCTTCCTCCAGGAGCTCTGTGCGAGCACCGTCAAGAAAGTATTATGCTCGTACATCTCCGGAGTAAGGACAGCGGCAAGGCTGAAATCTTGAAATCAGTTGGCTGCGCATCATTGAGATCCAGGGGAGAAAAGGATAAAAAGCCATAGCCATTCTTTAACTCTAGTGGGGGCCATTAAGTTTGCTATTCATGTGACATTTTCTCCATTTTCCATTTGAGGTTTCAAGTTTTAGTAGAATGAAAGAAGACAGAAGCAGTCTTTTGCGCCGAACAAGTTACATTGTGTAAAAAGTGGAAGACACAAGAGGGTTCATGAATCACAGAACTACTGCATACTTAAAATGGAATCCAACTTTAGCTCATTTTGGCAATACAAAGAAAACTTTGAGTCTTTACATTTGCAGATATATATTTGGCCCGGCTTCTGGAGAAGATGGTGCCCTTGTAATGCCTGAACCCAATTCTTGGAGTTTAAAGCGGGGAGATTCCTGTCTGATGGTGCGCTTTCTTTTCTCAGGCATTCATTCCCCTTGTGTTCTGATGGCTGGGCTTTGGTATATTTGAAAAAAAAGAAAAAAGGCTAGGCTTTCTGTAAGGACCCTACAATATTGCTTGGCGCTCATCATAGTGTAGATGATGAGTGGAAGTGAGTGGAGAAACCACTCTTCCATTATAATAATTTAGTGGAGGAATTTCAAACAAGAAGGTTATTCACACTGAAAATAAAAAACTTGACACGAAGCTCTTTCAAGCAGTAGAAAGAGACCAAATAATATATCTGGCACTTGAAGCATAATACTTCAAATTATATAGGAGATGGTTCTTGATCCCTGCTAATTTGAATGCTTAAATGAAGTAGAGTAGAACAGCTACACATGATCATTAGCATCCGAGCAAATGCGCATATAATGCAATCAGCTGATCATTTCACTATCGCAGAAATGATATATATCTTGGAACAATATGTTATCTAAACAGATTAATCAATTGAAACATGAAAATCAATAAACAGCATCAAATTAGTAAACAGATTTCATTTCAGTGAGAGTATAAAGAAGACAAAGAAACACTATTACAGCTTCAGAAGATTTATTAATTTTTTTTTGATGCAAACAGAAGATTTATTAAGAAAATAAGTTACCTTGAACAAATTAATGAACCGATTAATCACACTACTTAAAATACATAATTAACGTTCATCTAGTTACTTTGGCTAATCTTCCATCGAATGGGAAATTTGTCTAAAGAGAGGCACATGCTCAGGTAAAAGTGAAATCACCACATCTACCCCACCGTCTTCACTGCATGTGGGCAAGAAAATTATTAAACCTTCGACTGGAATGTTGGGTGGAAAAAATGCACAAGGACTTCCACCACCAAAATCAAGATCATGAAACTGAAATCTCAACCAACTGTCCACTTCCAAATTTGGACACAGTGTGTTTCCGAATTCCGGTGCTGTTGCTTCGAGGTCCTGATCACCTTCGTTACTTCCACTTTCGGCTCCAAAATCGATAAAGGATTTGAAGTACCTACTGTCTACACGAATAACTTCATCATGGATTGCTTTTGCAACATACGAATGACTCTCTTGCAACAATTCCTTCACTTTCAAAGTTGGATAAGCCCAAAGTACTAAATTGCCGAAGTACTCCATGGGTACTGCTGGTTTGATTCTTGCTCTTCCATTTACAGCAACTCTAACTTGTGTCGACTCTTCTAAGTCAAGTCCTCTAGCTTGGGTCACTTTCTTCCACGTATGAGAAAGTAAGCACTCAAAAGTGCTGTATCTTTTGTATGGGTTACAGTTTTCTCCAAGAACCTTAGATTTGAGCTTGTTAATGAACTCGGTAGAATAGTTGATGATCAAAGTTTCAATGGAGGAGTAGACGGGGGTTATGTCTGGATTGACAATTGTCTTTTTGAACTCGATGGATGGATGATCGAATTCAACATTAGGTGGGTTTCTAGGTTGAGAAACCGCGAATCTATCATGATAAGGAAGTGTTTCTATGTCGAGACCTCGGACCATTCT
>JAJJMA010340253.1:0-10335 GCA_023529015.1 Papaver nudicaule
TCGAGCTTCGATTGTGGTAGAACGACATACGAACTATCAAGATCGAAGCTCCGAGTGACTTCAAACCTCAAATTTTAGAATCCATCATGAAAACTGATAAATATGGAGTTGAGCTGTCGATTCGATCTTCGAATGTGGTAGAACGACATAGAAATATCAAGATCGAAGCTCCGAGTGATTTCTAACCTTAAAGTTATCTGAATCTGATAAATAAGGAGTTCAGTTGTCGATTCGAGCTTCGAATATGGTAGATCGACATACAAACTTTCAAGATCGAAGCTCCGGGTGATTTCTAACCTGAAATTTATCAGAATCCATCATGAAAATTGATAAATATGGAGTTCAGTTGTCAAATCAAGCTTCGTATGTGGTAGAACGACATACGAACTATCAAGATCGAAGCCCCTAGTGACTTATAACCTCAAATTTATCAGAATCCATCATGGAAACATTACCAACGTCAAGGATAGGTCAATCAAGTGAATACACCAAGAATTATTAATAAAGCTAATAAATCAATCTGATGTCTAACAATTCAATAAGCATGTGAACACAGGATGAAAACAATATTTATAGAGAAAGGAAGAAAGGGAAACATTGTCTGAACATCTAAATCGACATATAAAGCTGAGGGTATGGAAGGATGGCAGGGAATGGGATAAAACGATAGAAGAGGCGACATTGATGGAAATGGGATTCAACCAATGACTACTATTTAGAATAATACTATCGGACTGCTCTCTGAAATAACCACAAGTGTTATGGAGAAATTATAGAAAGTCCATCTATGAAGATCATCAACTTAAGATTGAGACAATATAAGGTATTAACACTAGTGGAGAATGGCCTAGATAAGTATGTCAGGATCAGACTTAATAGCCCAAAAAAAGTCTGGTTCTGCCGGCTGTATCCTGGAAGACTTATTTGAAATTAACTCTGGTTCGATCAGGTGTTTATCATTTGAATAAAAAGTCTGTCATAATCAGTTGTTTGATAAGACAGCCACAAGCAGCTGTTTAGTTGAATATTATTCTATAAAAAAAAAGGAAAATGATTCAGCTGATTGAGCTGAATCAGAATCTAAAGCTAGAATTATTCAAATCTGATAAAAACAAACAAGAAATCATGAAATTCAATTTACATTCAAATACAACCTAATTTCCTTAACTTGAAATAATCCCCATCCAATTAAATTTTGAAGTTCATGTACAACATATTGATCATAGCTGAATCTAGTTGACACTTAAGGTTCAAAATCACCAAAAAGACTAAACAGAACTTGAATTAACACCAATAAAAGTTCTTACAAGTTCTAAGCTTTCTTAAAGATAAGTGAAACCCGCAAAACCATAAACAACCTGATACCTGCACCAACAACGAAAATTGACATATACATCTTGAAAATCGAATACAAATGATATTTGGATAAAAATCCAATGAGACACAACACTTGGAAAATAATTATTAGCTTGAAAAAATACAAAGGTAAAAGAGATTTGTTTTACCTTGAATTTGCCTGCACTCCTTCAGAAACAACAAGCTTAGCCTTGTAAAAGCTGGGCATTGGTTTGGAGCCCTTCAAAATTCAAGTGACTTGTTTCTACGCCTCTGGTTCTTCAGGAATTCTAGCTCCTTGTGAAAGTAAATATAAAGCATTAGATATGTGAACATGAAGTATTAAACAAGATATTTTCAAACGAAAAAGGAATAAAGTAAATGAAAACCAGGCAGCACAATACCCCCTCTATGAGGCACCAAGATAAAAACAAGATCAGCGCCTAAGCAATACATATAGCTCAGGACAAAGACAGTTTAAAATCGTTACAACCAGCTTAATCAAGTTTAGCATGAGGTCTATCCATATTACGTACTTAAACCACGCCAAGTAAATTTGGTAGAAAAGTTACCCGAGTCACTGCCAATCCATACAAAGTTGTCCTAATAGTTGTTGTTGAAGTAGCTAGACTGCTGGAATCGAAGAAGAAAATAATCATTACTCCATCTAGAATCAATCTTGAAATATTAAATAGGGTCAGGGCCATTGTACAACAAAAAATTATATAACACATCACATGAACTCAAAGGGTCATGCTCAGAGGATTTTAAACTAACAAAAAGAGCAGTAGAGAGCCCCACTACCAAAAAGAGCAGGGATGAGAGTTGGGGAGACATAATACCCTGCAAGTGAAGGCGATACATATATTTAGTAGCCACTCATAACTTAAATAAACATCCAAGTTACATAGAAGTTGCAGATAAAGAATCAAAGAGCATCAGTAATTAGAAAAGACCAATAACCCAATGAAAGTCTGTAATCATCACATCAATCCTTCACATAAGGAAGCAAGTCAAATCCTGAACCTCAATACTACTACACTAGTACACTGTAACCAAGCATAAATGTAAACCAAGCATATTCCTTTTGAACCTCAATATTACTACACTAGTACACTGTAACCAAGCATGAATGAACAATTTCAAAAGAAAGCAGACAATATTGGGCAGATGTTTTAAACCAGACAACTTCCGATTCTTTGGTAAAACAATTTTATGATCGTCTGCCTCACCGTATATAAAAGAGATTCTCCACTAAACAGCTAATTCCATGAACAAGCACACTCTCTAAGCAGCTAATGCCATGAACAAGTAAAATATGATATTGCAAGCAAATCTATACAGCAAAGATACCCCCCCATATCGTTATATTGTCTCAAGGCTGTAAGAAATATATCGTACCTAAGAAAATAAGAAAACCCATTACTCATAAACCTAAAAACCTCTATACAATCAAGAACAACAGCCAACACAGACGAATCAATCGGAAAAAAAAAATAGCAAGAGAATACTATTAACAATACCATGAGAATCATGAAACTAATTTCAATCCCTTCTTTGCGAAGTTCCAGCAGTTTTCCTCAAGCTAAATGAACCAAAAAAAAAAAAACACGAAAATAACCAACTATCAGTTAAGGTTAAAGATCAAATTCAGATAGAGCTATGTTTAGAATTAAATTTAGGGGTTTTGTTCCTTACACTAGTAGAATGGATCTTCAACCGACTTGGGATCTTCTCTTCAAGGGAAAAATAGAAAGGATCAACATACTGCAGAAACGAGAGAAGATTAAGAGACATTAAATAGTTAATAATATTAAACCTCTATCAAATTCAAGTAACAAGAACACGATTGATATTACCCTGATGAGAATTTGCTGATAATTTCAGGAGAAAATCAACTAGATCTAGGTTTTCAGAGTTTGCTTTTGATTTCTGCTGATACATGGGTTTTGATTTTGAGATGGGGGTTAGGATGGAGCATCGATTAGTCACGGTGATGTTCGATTGGTGAGATTTAAGAAATGAGATCTGAGGTTCGATCTCAGAAAATGAAGAGAGAAAAAAAAAACTTGTTCACAGAAAAATGAATAAGTTTAGAGCTTTGAACCTCTCATCCAAAAAATGAATACTCGGTTAGACGGGTGGCAAGGAAAACTCATTCATCAAGCAGGGAGAGCCACACAGATTCAATCAGTACTCAATGCAGTTCCCATGTATCAGATGACATGTTTCCCGTTGCCTATTCAGACAGTAAAAGAACTTGAAGCTGTTCAGAGACGCTATTGGTGGGATCATAAGAAAAATAAAAGAGGTTTTACTCCTAAATCTTGGTCCTCTTTATGTCTTCCTAAGAGGCAGGGTGGTTTGGGATTCAAGAATCTACGTACATTCAATTTAGCAATGCTTACAAAAATGGCCTGGAGAATGGTTACAAATTCTCAAGCTTTATGGGTTCGAATATTGAAATCGAAGTACTTCAAAAATCATAATCCTCTGCATTCGCTTCCTAAGAAGCATGGCACATGGATCTGGCATGGTATTAAGAAGGGACTTGATTTGGTTAAAGAATATTCTATTTGGAATATCGCCAATGGAGAAAGCGTGGATATTTGGAATGATAAATGGTTCCCCGGACAGCAACATTTACTTGTCAGGCCATCTGGATATTATCTACAGGATTATTCTCTTGTTTCTCACCTTATCGACGATACTACTAACACTTGGGATGATCAAGCTTTGCAGGAATTATTTTCGGAGGACCTAATTGAACGCATTAAAGAAATTCGAATCCCTTTTAATGGCACAGACTCTCTACAATGGTCACTGACTACCAATGGAAGTTTCACAGTCAATTCCATCTATAATCAGCTTCGAAGTACTTCTTTTAAGTATAATATACAGGGCCAAAGACAATGGCTGAGACTCTGGCACATGAATGCTCCTCAAAAACTGAAATTATTTTTATGGAAATTGCTTCAGAGGATACTACCAATTAAGTCTTTCTTGGCTAAGGTTATGCCTATTGACACTCTCATGTGCCCGTTATGTGGGGAGTCAGTCGAGCATACAGATCACCTTTTTTGGCAGTGTCACTTCGCAAGAGCTATTTGGTTTGCAGTGGCTCCAAACGTGTTACAGCTACTCGCTACCGGCAATGGAGTACGGCAATGGGTTTCTTCCTGGTTTTCCCATGCTATTTCTTCTACATCAGACTTGCATCTCCTCTATACTGTGACTTTATGGCATCTGTGGAAAGCTCGGTGTACTGCTCAGTATGAGTATTTAGTTCCAAACCCATATGTTACGGTATCTCATATAACATCTATGCTCTCTTCTCAGCATTCAACTCAGTCAACTATGAACTCTTTGTCTCATCAATCTGTTGAAGTCAATCTGAAAGGGATGCTAACTATTGACTATAGCCAGTACCCTGATTGTATGATAATGTTTGTAGATGCCTCCCTACCTAGAAACTCTGTTACTGCAGGTTGTGGAGCAATTCTATATGATACTAGCAGAAAGTACTTGGCAGCACAATGTTGGACTCGGCGAGCCTCGACAGTAAGTCAAGCTGAAGCTTATGCTCTACTATCAGCCATTGAATGGTGCAAGGATTTAAACCTCGATAAGGTAGTTTTTGTATCTGACAATCTCAATCTTGTGAAAGCTATTAATGGAACAACTACAAGTATTCGATGGGAGGATTTGAATCTAGTTCAAGATTCCCTTTTGCTGTTGGCTCAACTGTGTAAGACAGATTGCAAGTATACTTCAAGGACTGTAAATAGGGCAGCAGACAGTCTTGCGAAATATGCTAGTAAGCATTCTGTTAATAATGTCTGGATGTACGCAGTCCCTAGTTTTCTGAAAGGAAAACTTATGTTTGCTTGTAATCCTTAAGTTTGTTTAATGAAACCCTTTTCAAAAAAAAAAAAAAAAAAAAACCTCTATTTTTCTTCTATCATCGTTTAAACTTTAAAGTGTCTCTTTTAACAGCTCTTTTCTTTCAATAGCAAGAAAATAAGATAATGGCATAGATCTTCGATTTCATCTTTTCCGGAAATTTGCAGAGGAAATAGATTTTTGATCTTACTAGGCTTGAATTTCATCTTTAGATTTTAGATGTTGTGCTTAATTTTCGACTTCTCTGCATGTCAATGGTTATTAACAAGTTTCTGAAATCTACTGAGATAGTAAGTGTGATTGATTGTAATTTTCTTTTTTTGATATAAGATTTTTTGATTTTTGATCGACTGAGGAGCTTCATCTCCTTCTGCATTTTCATTACTACCCCCAATTCTATTATTCAATACTTGTTGAAGATTTGAAACCAAATTAGGTGGTAAGAAATTGTTCTTCACAGTCATATAACAATCGAAACATTTTAACAAAACCCAAATTTCTACATTTTTTTTGGCTGAGTTTTTGGTGAAACTGAAATGGAGGTTTTGATCCATATATTACATAGTCATAGTACAATTTCAGTGTCGAGATTTGATTATGTCCGGTAGATTAGATAAGCAGAAGCGGAGTCACTCAGTAGACTCACTGAGTCGGTAACCGAGCTGATGGAAGTGAGCTGAGTTGTCTGGGCGCGCACAAGGTGGGTGGAAATAACTTCTTCTTTCTATATTTTGGGCTAATGGGTTGCAAATTTGGTTAATGGGTCGTTCGGGTTTGTCTGACCTGCAACTTCGTCTTCTTCATCGAAGAACTCTGTTTTCAAAACAGAGATCCGAAATTAGCTCCGAATGGTTTCATCAATCCAATCGTTATTTCCAAGAATTCTAAACTGTAAATATGTTTGTATGGGTAAGTTTGATTGAATTTGATGATCAATTTGTTGAATAATGTCAAACGGAAACTGAAAATCATGAAATTGCGATTTTTTTTTGTTTTCTGGGACATTTTCCGTGACGGACAAATCATACACTTAGTCATCCCATAGAGGACTCCCTTCGGTCGTCCAATTAAAGACAACGAATTTTGTCAATTTGTATCCAATTTGCAATATTATTTAAAGATTGTTGGATCAGAAAGAACGCGAGATCGATGGTATGGAGAACTCTATGTTGATGTGTGTCGTACACAAGAAAGAAATATACTGGTATCATATTCATGGGAAATAATTGGTGAACTTCCGGACCATATATTTATTACTGCAAATTACAATCTTTAGGAGATGAAATTAACACACGTTACAAAGAAAACCACACAAGTAAATTAAGTAACATGATCATGTGCATTGCTCGATTAAGTTAGTAGACTTGATTACCAATCAAGTACTACCTACTGATCAATACGTAATGAACTTAGTACTGAAGCAAAATGCTAAACAGATACACAGAAAAAGCAAAAAAAAGGAAAAAAAATAGTACTTATTTAGGTCCCTATAACATCACCAGATACCGAAATAGAGTCGGTAATCGGTATCGCCCATAATACACCCATTAAGTTTACCACCATCCCGGATCAGTGCCTTCCTTGCAAGCAAATCCGACAAAGGACACCAGGAACCGTCACAACAGCCGCTAAATGGCCAACAAGTTTCACCAACATTGCCTCATGCTTGAGCATAATCAGAAAAGACCAAGAGAACCATGAACAAAACAAGCACTAGATTCAAGACATTCTTCCTCTCCATCTCTCAACTGTAATGTAACTATATATGCTTCTTGTCTTACAATCTTTGCTGATGAATTCAAAGCTTGCAATGGCGTACTTATATAGCAGTGACACACCAGTGGGAAATTAAATTTGAATTCAGGATTTCTTGACTTCATTAATTTGTTTATACTATAATAACGTCACTAATGACACACTAACAGCCACGTTACTCCATTATTTCTGGCCACGTTACTCCATTATTTCTGGCGAATCTCTACGTACCACTTTCGACTGGTTTACTTTAATAACGTCACTAATAACACCCACATTATTCGCGGCTAGGGGCGAATATACACATGCACTTTGGAGTTCAGGAGAATCCGAATTGTTTGAGCTAGTTCGGGAATCAAAACTGCAAGTGCAGTTCGATGATTGGATATGTTCTGTCGTACGCGAACCACAAATTCATAATGCGAACCAAAAACTATTTTTGTTTGAACTTTGAACCTTAATCCATCTACTCGAGTAATCAGAATTTGAATATCTTTGTTTGAACTCCTTATTAATTTCTAACTTCTAAGTATTATTTGTGTATAATGATAATTTCTTAGTATTTCCTGAAAGCCTAGAAGAGATACTGAGATGCTGGCGTGCTTCCAAGTTTAGCAAGGAACGGTACATGGTTTGGTCATTGATTCCTTTTGCTATCATTAGGCAAGTTTGGCTCACTATAGGAATGTAAATGATGGCAAGGAGAAGCCTTTCATGGACATAGTAACAACATTGAAATGTGATATTTGCTTATGAACTTTACATACGGATATTTTAGGCATATACTAATACTACGACTCAAGTCGTTTTTCATTGGGAAACTTTTGTAAATCTGTAGTTTTTTTTTTTTTTTTTCTTGGAGGTCTAATGACCATTTGTATAGTTTTCTGTAAATATTTTATCCCCTTTTAATATATCCCTTTTTCGATCGAAAAAAATAATTTCTTAGTATTATTTGTGTTTTGGAAGAAGAATCTAGATACTTTCAAAAATTTGATCTAACACGTTACATCATTAATTACTACAAATGTTATTTTATGTAAGATCAAAATGAATCGGATTTTTTCTTTTTCATTTTAAGGAACACACTACTTCCGGTCATTGTGCCAGTATACTTAATAATAACGGATATGTGATATGCATCACCTTAATAAATTTGAAAATAGTTGGGCAACACAGAAATTTTCACTATTCTAATTATATCCTTACAGAAATATTAAAATCATAATAATTCTGATTTGCTGGTTCTGTAGTATAGATTTTTGCTGTTTATGCTGGTTTTTTGTTTTCCTTACATTCAGTAAATATTTTACATTAATACAACCTTTTTCGAGTGCAAATTTGTGCACCTCCTTAATACTAGTGTTGCACAATCCGGCCGCTGTGATTGATCAAAATTAGTTGGGCGGTTTTGGATTTCTTAATTTTCTCCTCTTTCTTTCTTCTTTTGTCTTGTTTCTCTCTCTCTTTTCTATTTTGCCTTTTCTTCCATTAGCCGAATATCAAGATACGATTCATCAAAAAAAATTGAAGCCGGCTGCAAAATCGTGATTCATAAGTCGATTTTTAGATACTTTTATACTTTGGGTTCTTGTTATTTTTTCTAATCAGGATATTGTTACTTTGGCTATATTTCTGGATTTGCAGGAGGATCAGGATATTGTACAAGCCTAGAGGATGCCGAGGCCAGAGCTTGCAGAGAAGCAACAAGATGGAGCTCAGAAAATGGGAAGAGAAGCCTAACCTTCCTCAATGATAATCAGAACGTTATCAATTTCATGAAGGAGAATAATTTTGCTGTGGAATGGAGGAGTAAAATCAGTCTTATTGAAGCACAAAAACTAAGGAAGCATTTCACAAATTCTTCTTATAATTATATAAATCGGAAATGTAATTATTTAGCAGACAATTTAGCTAAGTATCTAGTTAAACACATTGTAGCTAAGTTAAATTCCTATGATCTGGATATTAGTAGTAAGGCTAGTTGGTTTGAAAAAATTTGTAATCAAAACCTTTCTTAGTTTTATAAAATCTTTCCTTTTATCAAAAAAAAAAAAAAAAATTTCTAATCAGATTCCATAGGTCTTTTAATTTTATACTTTGGATATACTTACATGGTTGTGAAGGACATTATCACTGTGTAGGGAGACTCTACAATATTGCGTGAATTGATTTGAGGGATTGCCATTACTAATCTGTTCTTTTGTTCTTTCATGATTAGAATAACATTACACAGGCAGTAGGAAAGAAAATTGCCTAATAAAAAGCATACAAACAAGACACAACCAATGTACTGATTTGCACCATGAGTACAACACCACTAAATTATTAATCCATTAATCACAAATGTTGCATCCAAAAGTTGAGTTGCGCAACTATTAATCCCATTAATCACACAATCATTAATCCATTACAAACTCAAAGATATGAGTGAAGCTAAAACAAACATAGAAACGAAACACCTAAATCCTAATCAAGAAAAAAAACATTCACCAACGAAAATAATAACGCAAACCCATAAATAATACACCGCAAAACCAACAATTATCCAATCCAAAACATTCTTACTACTTCAACTAACTGATTAAAAGCTGAAAGCTCTATACTTCACCGATAAACTATAAATCAACTGTAAATCACCGTATAATCCAGCAATAAACATCAAGAAGATGAAGAAACAAAATCAGTGTTGCAGCTGCCAGTATCAAAATAATTCTTTTTGGATTATACAGTGGGTCGATGAAAAAGGCAGGAGAAAGAAGAAACATAAATGATATACTGACCGTGGGCGGTCTGTCCCTCCTCCAAAAGAAGAGAGGGGGAGGAGGGACCACCAACCTGCAGCGGGGGGTGCAGGGGGGTGCGGGTTTGTGGGTCCCTCCTCCCCCTCTCTACTTTTGGAGGAGGGACGGACCGTGGGCTATTAGCCCACGGTCAGTTAATCATTTTTGAAGAAGAAAAGAGAGAAAAAAAAGGTCTATTGTATTTTAAAATTAATAAAAAATGTTAAAATTTTAAAATGTTAAAAAGTACAAAACCGCCCGACTAATTTGGTCCAATCACAGCAACCGGATTGTGCAACATTAGTATTAAGGAGGTGCACAAATTTGCACTCACCTTTTCCATTCTAAAAAAATAATGCTGATTTGGGAAACCCTTCTATAGTTGGGATAGATATGGGTAAAGTAAGTCTCAAGTTTCTTCCTCAGTCAATCTAGCATCACTGTAATTTTCGGATTAAACCCCACTCGCGATAGAGTAATTAACCGAGGGATTATCCCAATGATACTCTTGGTTCTAACATAAAATGCATCCCCACCTGCCCCCACCCTACTAGAAAAT
>JAJJMA010340254.1:0-13545 GCA_023529015.1 Papaver nudicaule
AGATTCATCCATATCCAACTAACAGTTTGCAAGCAAACCATTGCAATGGACACATGGCACCGAATCTATCTCATTCATTCTTGTACTCACAGTATTTGTGGGATCAAACACTGGTCATGACACAAGGCCACGTTACACAAGAATACGATCTCAATCGCTATTATCACTACTAAAGTAGTCGACTACATTTCGAAAGAATAGATGAAGTAGAATAGAAGAATATCCATAAAGTCATAACTCCTACTAACCTTTTGTCGATGAAGAATAATTGATGTCTTCTTTGTCTTCACAGTCTTCGTCTTCAAGGTCTCTACTACTTTGTCTATATCCCAATTCCGAAATCTAAAATCGAGTAGGCTAAATCAAGAATTGAGTTTTGACACCTAAAACTGACAACTAGCTTGACATACCAACGCTAGTGGGTTTGACCGGACAATGCCCTAACAACTGTCCTTTATCAGTTTGACATACACAAAGTGGCTTCCTTCGGATTGCTCCAGGTCATACGGAAATCTACTTACAAGCGGGGGCTGACAAGTAAACCGAGTAAACTATGCCCAACTTGTCTCTAACTCAGTTGTAAAAAGAATCACTTAAGAAACTTATACAACTGGAGCTAACTAGGTCTTACAACACCGAGTGCAGCCGTGCGTTGCTTCCTTTCAACCCTGTATGTAACGTATCGGTTCTTGAATGGCCTTATTGCAGAAGATAAGGACCGTAGAATAGACAAGAACGTGATTAGGTTACCAAGGTTACATGTTAATCCGATTTCAACCTCTAAGGTCTCAATCTCCTACCTGTGCTTCCCAACTCTCAAGAAAAGTCTTTATAGTCGTTAGGTAAATCCCACAGAGGAACTGCTACCTAATAGAGGATGACTATACCAAAACAAGCTTTCACATAAGTGAAAAGAGTTTACGATCAATTCCACAGAGAAACTTCACGTATGCTTGGTGCTTGTGGTTTTTCATCCTGAAACCCTCTATTTATAGCACTCAATAAGATAGGTTGCATAGGAATAAAGCAACTAGTTACTTGTTCCACAAGTTTAGCAAGTGCCCGTGTAAAACGAACTCGTTACTTGACTTGCACACAAAGTAACCTAGAGTTATCTCAATTGGAAATCTTTATCATTTATCTACCAAGTGTTTTGTTATCTCACAAACACTTCAAGATTGATATCCAACAGACCAGAGATAATCTTTATCTTATGACACATTGAGAATCGTTAGATGGACCACCGAATATATTTTCGTGATAACCAAGTCCAACTAAGAGATAAAGGAGTCAGAGTTTAACCCGTGTGAAATTCTAGAGAATATCCACGTGGACGGTTCGGGAACCGTCCTTCTGTATTACGGCCAGATACATCGAATTTGTGGTTCACGTACATGTACGTGTACAAATTCATGTTTTGGAACTCAGGAGAAATTTTCGGAGTCACTGTTCACGAACCGGTTCGGGAACAACCGTTACTCAGAATTAGGGTTTAACTGGATCCGCTGGAAGTTCTGGGCTGGGCCAGTACTTAGACGTGTTATACGCCCTCAGCTATAATCCACTAGACTCTTGCTCAAGAGTACTCCTTTAGATTCACCCATATCCTACAAGTGATTTTCAAGCAAACCATTTCTATAGAAAGATGGTATCGAAACTATCTCATGGATTAGTGTAACCTTAGTATTCATGGGACAAATACCAACATAACTCATGGTTATGTAGACAAGAATACGATCTCAATCGTTATTAGTATCTCTACTAAAGTAGCCGACTATTTCGAAAGATAGAATAAGTAGAATAGAAGAATTTCCATAAAAGTCATAACTCCTACTAACCTTTTGTCGATGAAAAATAATTGATGTGTTCTTTTGTCTTCACAGTCTTCGTCTTCAAGGTCTCTACTACGTTGTCTATATCCCAATTCCGAAATCTGAACTCTAGTAGGCTAAATCAAGATTGTGTTTTGACACCTAAAACTGACAACTAGTTTGACATACCAACGCTAGTGGGTTTGACCGGACAATGCCCTAACAACTTGGAATAAGGTACACGATAATAATGAAAACAGAACTAACTCGTTAATCAAGATAATAATCTTAACGAAGATCAGCATAAGAACGCTTCATCTCTTCGGATAATGAAGTGTCCATCTTATTAGGTTGACGAGAATTTACAAGTAAAGCTTTTCCTGAATGGTGTAAAGTTCGATCTACTATTCTGCTATGGGTATAGGATTTACGGAGTAACGAAGGTGTTACTACTCGTCAGAGAAGACTCTAACCATGCTACCCATCCGAGAACGTTTTTTGACCCCCCTCTTCATACTAAAAGGGGGTATTTATAGTAAATTATGGGGATGATCCTTATTTGCTATACATGAGCTCTTCTAATGTTTGATGGTCTTCGCTAACAGCTGGAATTCGTGCACCGCCTTTGTTACCCATTCTCAGACTGACACCTCTTACGCTAGATTTAACTTAGCTATGGTGCTCCTTCGATATGTTGGATGTGCTGGTCCTTATTCCTTTTGGTTACCTTTCACCATTTGTTTATCCACTCGTTGATCGACACGTTCCCCCATCTTTCTGTCATACTATGAAGCATCGAGTTGTCAGCTATGACATGCGTCTGTTTTGCTCAGGCCCAATGTAGTTAATATCGTTTGTATCGCCCGATATTATCCTGATATATCATGTATCCCCTTTGGACCTGTACGATACCCAAAATTATCCCCGATACAAAGATCAGCCGATAAAATCGTTCGTATCGCCCGATACATACCGATATATAGATTTTACCGATACATGGATAAAATCAACAAGGGTAAATTCGTAGATATTTTTTTTCGAAATACCCTAGTCATCATTGTTGTTTGTTGTTAGTCTATTATGTCGCCTAAAGCGTCGATTCATAAAAACTAAAACTAAAGTTTTCATCTTAACCATTGATGCTTCCAAGTCATAAACTGAAATTATATCGCCCTACTTAACTGTTTATTGATCATCGTAGCTTTAGGGGATGACATGGTGTTATTTATGTACTAATTATGGATTTTGATATTATATACCTTTACATTCACCGTTGATAATCTTATGAAAGTACTTCAACTAGTGATATGTAGATAAACTTGAAATAATTGAAATTATGAGGTTGTTTATGTATCCCCGATTATATCCGATATTATCTTTTGTATAGGTGTATCGTCCTTAGCCGATACGATACCGATACACGATATTAACTACTTTGCTCAGGCCTATCGGGGCTAGGCTTATCGTAACCTTCGGTTTTCATCATACCTCGTGATGAGATAAAGTGTGTGGAAGATGGCTTCAGTGCTTCGTCTCCATTTTGTTATCATGGCCCCGATCTTTAGTGGGAGACACGTAGTCATCGATATTTATGTAGTAACAGTTTGCCCCTTTTCTTGAGGGTTGTTTTAAAAGATCCTCTAAGAAAACCCATCTGTGCTATTCCCTTCGTGTTGTTGTTTACGTCTCCTTGGGTAAGGAAATACGCTTCGTTTTAAGTGATTATCTTCGTTTCATTATTTTTATCACGCCTGCTTGAAGGGATGCATCTTGGTTGTATCCTGCTCTTCTTGACGTCAAGGTGCTGCGAGATGTATGCGTATTACTTTTCATAGCTTCGGTTATATCGGCAGGTGTGTCTGCCTTATTCATGTCGGTTAGTGTGTTTACCTTTAATGGAAACCTTGTTATCAATGGCAATCGTTCTGTTGCGCTTAGGCTGCTGGCAATTTTTCTGTTGCTCTTACGTCGTTGTAACTTTGAGATTTGTAACTTTCCAAAATAACTTCTTTATACATAGCGTCGTAGCATCCTTTGTTGGGAAAACATAAGATATTCGAGAGTTCATTGATATGGCGAGTTGTTCTCCTTTGTTGACGAGGCTCAAGGTAAGTGATGTTTCTGAGACGTTAATTCGTGGTTCCTCACTCTTTCGATAGTCATGTTCTTCTTAGGTATATCATCCTTTCGAGTTGTTCTCGTTCATTTTTTCGCCAATGTTTCTAGTGACGTATGGTCCCTCATTTGTTAGAACGAGCTCTCCCCATTCTTTCTACCTTATCTTCTCGTTATATTCTTGAGTGCTCTTTTGTTGGCGACTTTCCATTTTTTGAAGTGCCCCTTTCCTTTTCACTTTTCCTATGTTTAGTGCTTTCTTGTTGGTTTGGTGTGGGTTCCCCCTTCTACTGTTATTTTTGCCAAGTTCTTCGTCTTCTTCGTATCCCGATATATTGTTGTTGTGTTGTGTAGATCTTCCTCTTGAACTTCACGCGAAGGTGCCCCTTTGTATGGTTGTTAATGTAGTGTTTGCCCTTCTTTTCCTTCGAGAGTGATTTATAACTGTCTAAAATCCCAAGGGTGGATCTTAGACAGTACACCCAAATAATATAGACATGAGATACACACAATCATACATAACACCATGATGAAAAGTAAAGATAGAGATTAGAGATACCACAATGATAATATTCCGCCCAAGTATTCTTTCCTTTCATGTTAATGCATATTAAGTAAAGTAAAGTACATCTCTCACGTTGCCAAACTCTAAGGATTATCTTTAAATTATGAACCCTAAACTAAATTCTGGGCTAAGGAGAGCAAACAACCTAAGTTACTTTTCCTCTCTCTAAACCAGACCAAGAAATGTCCAACCCTTCAAACAGAGGGCTCTCTCGCTATTTATAGACGTTTTACATAATGGACGACAGCTAATACAGACATCGACCCCACTGACACTTATTTGTCTTCACTCGCCGACGGATAACATCGGCGACCTTACTTTTCTGTTCTATAAACATTGGCGATCGAATCTTCTTTAGATAAGGATTGCTAACGCAGCTTCCACTGAGTCAACGAGTCAGCCCTGACAATATATCTGTTCTGACTCTTCTTAAATGCTCAACTACTTCTCAACCACCCCGTGGTGACGTGTCTTTATTCGCTGATTGAGGCTTCGCCATCCTTTTCCTCACATCCTCTCGCCATGTTTCTGCTCGCCGTGCTATACTTCTGCCTTTGAGCACACATGTCGCTGTGAACCTTCGTTGGTGATTCCATACTTCTCCGTGGTACTCTTCTTATATGACTTCACCTCTAAGATGTTTTTATAGGGCTAAGTTATTTTCTACACTCACATTTTGCCTCTTTCATCTGGAAGAGTTTTAGTCGCCGGGGATGAAACCTTTTCAGCTCGTCGAAAATACCAAGCCTTTCCTTCTCCACCTGTTACCTTTTGCCACGATCTAATCATGCACTAACCGCTTTTACTTTTGACCGGGTGACTTGGTGCGCCGGTTCATTTCCTCTTCTACTATAAATAATGGCCCTTTCTCCAGATATGTTTTTTTTTTTTTTTTGCTTTCTTCTTCTTCCTTTAGTTTTTCCAGAGCCCCTTAAACCCTAACCAGCCGCTGCCGAATTTTTCTTCTGGTTTCCTGCTATCAAACCTTTCTTTAATCCACCACAATCTTCTTTTCACAGCCTTCTTCGATCAATTCTGTGCTTGGTTATACTTTTTAGCTAGATCTTGATTGTACTTTCATCTTCTTTTCTCGTCGCTGCAACTTTTCCCGGTAAGTTCTTATTTTCCGGCATTCGTGAAACTGCTCTAATGGCTTCTTCCACTCAAGCACCCAAGTCTTCAAAACCTCGGAGCACAAATCCAAAAAGGGTCAGTTGGAAGAACTGGCCCAAGTATTGTGTCGCCGCCGGAGTAGATCATCTGCATCCTAAAATATCTGTTATTCCTGGTACTCCGACATGTTCTACTTTGATGACCATCGAGGATATTCGCCGACCTGAGATCAGCGACACTTGGGCTTTGGTAGCTTTCGGCTAACTGAAAGCAGGATTAAAGTTTCCTCTCTACAATCCCCAAAACACCTCCATCATCGATCTTCTTAAAGTGATTAAAAGGAGTCCTTTTCAGCTAACCAATAATGCCATTCGAGTTATGACATAATGAAGTAAACGCCGAGAAGGTCAAACTGATTATCTTAATCTCGCCAAACTCCAAACTCATCCTGCTTCGGCGTATACAGTGGAGAAATTTCATGAGCAGTATCATATAGCACCCTGCACTCGGAAAACTGAACCTTGGGCTACTAGATTTACTCCGAAGAAGAGTCACGAGCAAGATGACCTCCTCCTTGGTGATGTAGAATTTAGTATCACTGAGGATATCACCACTGTTCGCCATAGTAATGAAAGTGGTTTCTTCAACCTTCCTTGCGTCGTCGAAGGGACTTGGCTGAGAGGTTGGATGAACGAAGGGAAAACCATCATTCGAGAGAGTTTCCCCGAAGAACATTCTTACCTTGCTGAACATACTTTATGGAATATGGTTTGGCCTGACGAGGATAAGTATGGTAAAGATGAGCAACGTAATTTTCTCAAGAACCCTGACTTGACTTTTATCAAGATCCATACTTCAAGTACTACTTCTACTGCTGGGACTAAAAGAAGTCGAGGAGCAGTTGATGGCTCAACTCAGGTAACAAACACTCTCCGTTTGTTTTGAATATATATGTATATATTTGCCTCTGTTTGTTTCATGAGTTGAAATGTCATGGGTGAAACTTGACTTCCAGCCTCTAACTGCAGCTCAGCGAGATGAAAGACTTCGTCAGTTATCCCTGGACAAGCTTCCTCCTCCAGCCGTTTCTTCGGAGAAGGTCCTCGATCGTTCTACCAACTTGGATATGGATGTCGATCCGCAGTCAAAAGATGATTCGTCGAAACCCAAAGGGGCTGAGATGTCTGAGAAGTCTCCTGCTACCAATGCTCAAGAAACTAATCAAAATGATGAAAGAGTCCCCGCTTCTGATGAGCACTTAGAACATGATGATGATATGCAAGACAATGTCTGGATCATAACTTGAGCAAGCCGCCCTCTCCTCCAATCAGCAAAAACAGGAGCTAACCACTTCCAACCAAGTCCCCTCTTCTTCTGCTTTGGAGCCACATCTTTCTGGCTTGGTCGTTCTTGACAGGTTGCCTCGGCATCCTTCCACTCCTTATTCCCGAGGTCCTGAAAAAGTGCTCGACAAGGTTTCTAATTTTCTCGCCGATGCATTTGATAAGCTCAGCATAGCAGAAGATTGCAAAGATCCAGAGTATTTTGAGGTTCTCGCCAAGTACAGTCGTCCTGGGTTTGTCCATCACCCAGACTTCCATAAGACTGCTTTCATCATCTCCTACCAGGAGCATTTCAACCTGCTTAACATGGTATGTTCACTTATACCCTAAATATTCTCCTCTGTGAAACTCTTACTAATTCTTTAAACATTTTGTCGCAGTACTTTCACCATACTTTGAGTCTTGCCTCGGCGAATGAAGGGATTGAACGTGAAGCCATCAATCTTAATGAGAATATTCGCGGATTTGAGCGAGACACTTCAACTCAGAAACAAGAGATAGAAAGATTGAAGGGTGAGCTGAAGCAGCGAAGCTTACAAGTAACTGCTCAACAAAGTAAGTTATATTTGAACTTTTATGCTATATTTTTATAGGTGTTTGGTTCATTTGTTCTCCGACCCTAAGATTTTATGCCTTCCAAGGTCGCCATTCTCAAGAGGATGATAGGCTTAAGCGAGCTGAATCCGAAATCGAGACTCGCATAACAATGCTAGGCAATGTAATCAATTTTTTGGTTACCATATCTTAAGTGGTGTCGCCGAGAAATGGACCAAGCCGACGATATTATACGAAACCTTTGTGTTAGAGCATAGCTCGGTTGAACCCACTGATGTTGCTATCTCAAGTCAGTTGTCAATTTTATGAAACAAAAACACAATCCTTGATAAGTTTACTCTACAACTCGGACTAAGATAGTTCTAGGTAATCGAGACGAAGACTGATGAAGACGAAGACCGAAGCTTACTACTTGATAAATCATAACGTCCTCGCTGAAGGTTAGAAAGGTATTTCCTTTCCCTATCGTTTTTACCATTTCTATCATACCAATAGTCTATGATGTTGTTTATATGATCCGAAGGTATTCTAGGATTTCCTTTGCATTAGTCACACTTGTGATAACATGTATAGGTAGAGTATGTTGAGTTGTCTCTTGAAATGACCCCAACGGTGAACGCGTACATATATTGCCTATGGGATTTCAGAGAACGAGCTAAGTCTGTATGAACGCGTACATACAAGTTCAAGAATTCTCCTGAATTCTCATGAACTATATGAACTGCTCTGTGAACGCGTTCATATAAGCCATGCGAAAACTTCCAACTTCAATATCTTGAAGTTTTCGGTCTAGGCATGATTAGTTCTCGGACTTGTCGTGACTTGGCCCATGGAATTCAACAACTTAATCCAAGCGATGTTCAAACTAAGTATTTGGACCAGAAGTCGCAAAGCGATGTCCAAACAAGCGTTGGACCAGAAGTCGCGGACCTTCAAACAAGGTTGAGTCTTCTTTAACTTTTGGCTTAGTCCAAAGTTCTTAGAAGATTGAGAATGGGTATTCAAGCTATGGACTTTCCTAGTTCCGGAACTTGCTTGAGCCCTACTCAAGGTTGCTTAAACTTTAATCAAAGCCTCCCTTGGTGATCACTATAAATAGACGACCTTCTGCAAGATAAAATCTCAATCCTCTACACATCTGTGTATCCTTGCATAAAGGTTGGTCGTCATCTCGAAGTCCTTTTAGGACTACGACTATTGAAAGACTTCACTTGAGGATCGTGAAGCACAGGTCGGAAGTAAAATTCCATCCTGCATCTTGGCTCGATTGAATTCTTTCAATCTTATCACGACCAAGATTTGATAGAAACTTCGTAAGGTAGATCTTGTATCGTAAACCCTAGAAGTTCCCAACGCAAATTCACGAACTAGGTTTCATACTAAGTTCGTCACGCGTTTGGAGGTAAAGTTGTTTAGGCTAGATCAATAAGCCCTATTCAACATATCGATTTCCATTAACCTTGACTTTAAGTCTAAAGGAAATCACAATCGTATTCTTGTTTGATTACTTGGATACTTTTAGGCGTCCTGTTAGAGGCAGGGTAGCGCTAGTCTTCACAAAGGTAAGTGGAGCAACTCCTAGGCCTGTAAAGGACGCCAGCTAGGGGAATCAAGTACGTAGGCTACTGCGGGAGCCAAGAGACATAGTAGCACATTGGTAGCTGAATTGCTTGTAGGGTGAATTCAGTCTCGATACAGTCCAGTCCGAAGTCTGAGAGTAGGCTAGCGTTTGTATATCGTTCATACTAAGGGTGTTCACATCCGGACGAGGTCCCGGGGTTTTTCTGCTAGGTTTGCAGTTTCCTCGTTAACAAAATTCTGGTGTCTTGCATTACTTTTCCCTTCCGCATTATATTGTCTCTGATCTATATAATAGAAGTAATTGCAAGTTTGTTGATTCATAACCTTTGAGTGAATCCATCTCTATTGAGATCTACAAGAACTACGTTCTTGTTAGGGTTCGGTTCTCTGAACTATACTCAGGTTGTTGTTTGAATATTGATTTGTGAGATCGTTCAAACAACCATAATCAACTAGGTTCACGAAAAAAAAGTTGGTGGTATATCTCGGTATCCTCGCTAAATCACTTTGTCATACTTATCAAGCTACTCGGTCGGAATTAGGCTGGATAGTTGACCAACGTGATGATGCACTTCACCGAGAGAAGCTCGCCATTGAGGCCAAGAAGGAAGCCGAAATAAGACATGCGCGAGCTACTTCCTTATGGCAGGGAGAAAAAACTAGAGCCGACGAACTAGCTTCCCGTGTGACTCGCTTAAGTACTGAAAAAGAAACTGCGTAGTTTCAAATTCAACGTTGGAAAGATATGGCGGCGAGGCAAGAAACCCTAGCTATCAAGCTATACCAATAATGCTCTTCCCAACAACAACAAATAAACCAAATGTTAGGTCCATGCGCCGACCAAAATTTTGAATTTCATATGTCCCAATTTAGGGAGGCTTAGGAGAGTGCGCGAACGTATGTTCGTGAGCTAGAAGGTAGTTTCTTAGGGTATGCCCATGATTTCTTTGAGTTTATTTTCTGCCTCTGTCCTAACTGCATATTTCCTTGGCCTATTTTCATCTCAAATTCAGAATTTGAAGAATGACATAGGTCGCCAAAATGACCTCATCAAGGATTTCCAAGGTCGCGAAAAGGAGATTAGTGAGCTTTCTGAAAAGCTTAAAATCACGAGACCTGCTCTGAGAAGATCGGCGAGCTAACTCGAAAGCTCCAAGGTCACATGAACTGCGAAAATGAGATCAATTCTCGTGCTTCCAAGATTCAAGAGCTTGTGGAAGTCCGCGATCGTCTGCAGATTGAGTTGGATGAAGCGAAGGAAGATATCCAAGAACAAGAAAAACAGTTTGCAGAAGATGTCGCCAGAGCTGCCTTCATTGGTGCTCAAACTTTTGCCAACCTTTTCTGCCCTGAGCATAATCTTGATGTCCCTGCTGCCTATGTTTTACCTACTCCTGAGCAACTCGCCGAGCAAGCCAAAAAAGAAGAGGCAAACGACCAAGAAGAAGTAGAAGAGGAGCAAGAAGAAGAGATAGAAGAGGAAATAGAGGAAGAAGAGATTGATGATTAAGGAGAAAATGAATATGAAGAAGAAGACAAGAGGGGGGAAGAAGATGAAAGAGATAAAGGGGAGGGGGTCGATGGAAATGTGGAACAGGCTGGACCTGATGCTAAGAATGCTACACCTGAGGTCGTCGAAATTGTCGATCCTTCTATGAACGACAAGGTGAAAACTTCTCAAGAAGATGATGCCTATGCTACCCACCAATCTTAAGCATCCTTACGCTTTTCTTGATAATGTATTTTTTGTATTCCCGTTGCTTCTAGTAACTTATTTCGCCGATGTAATCCAGATCCTGTCTTAATTGAATCATCCCTTTCCTGTTGGCTTATTTCGCAGATGTAGCAAACTTTCATTTTGTTTTCCTTACTTGTATTCTATCAGTTATGTTTTCAGTAACTTGACCTATCTCCGAGTGATGTCCTATGCTTGTTCTGCTGTCTAACGCATTACACTCCCAATTACCACTCCCCCGCAATGTTGCTTGTGCCCGTTGGCGATCCTATTATAAGAAGTATTTTGGTTTGCCCAGTTAGGCTTATTTGAATGCAAACGCAGTGGCTTTCTGCGTTTGGGAGCCTTATATTTTTATGCCAGACACTTACAGATCAACAAGCAACGCGGTTGGTTTTACAGCTAATGGGGCCAGACTTATGAACAAGGTGGTTTTTCACTTGGCAGAGTAAGCAAGTTACTGGATTCACTGATATGGTGAGACCATTTTCGAGTGAGAGTTGTTAACTCTTTGAATGACATTTTTTGCCTTAGTTTTTATCTTAAAATAGTACCTGATCAGGGTTTTATTTTGTGGCTCTTTGCCTCAGTGTATTGTATTTAACTTATTCGGTAAGACCTTTCTTTTGGTGTTGGCTATTTAGCCTTTTACTTTGGCGAAGCCTTTAGGCTTTATGGTCGGTGTAGCTAGTTAACCTTGGTTAACTTTGGTGGTTCACGTCAATCGGAGAAAAATAAAGGACATAACAATTTGTTAACGGGGTTCGGCGCATAATAGCAAACCTACATCCCCGGATCTTATTCGTTGTTGTTTACATAAGCTAATAAGATTTCTTCGGTATTATGCCCGCCCAAGACTTCGGATTCTTACATTATAATTTCAGGGGTAATATTTCTTGATGTACTTGGCGTTCCAGGGATGTTCTAGTTCTACGCCATGCTCATCAATCAACACATATGCTCCGCTCCCCGCTACTCTTTTAACTATGTAAGGGCCTTCACATACTGGCTCCAATTTCCTGCACCCCTTTCGCTGAGAGGGAGGGACTTGTCGTAATACCAGCTCGCCGGGCTGATACTCTCTAGGGATAACTCGCTTGTTGTATTCCCTGGATAACCGCCAATGATAGTTTTCCATGTGTGTGAGGGCGATTAACCGATGTTCTTCTAGGTCGTCGAGTTTCGCCAGGATCAAATTGTTGTTTAAATTATTTCCCATGCCTCGTGCTTCGTTGTTGGTAAGATTACTTCAGATGGGAGTATTGCCTCGACGCCGAAGGTAAGTAGGAAAGGAGATGCCCCAGTTGCTTCTCTAACGGTGGTTCTGTAGGACCATAAAACATTATGCAAATGCTCGCACCATGCTTTCTTGTGTGGCTCCACTCGTTTCTTCAAGCCCATTCCAATAGTTTTGTTTATTGCTTCTGCTTGTCCATTGCTCTGAGGATACAAAGGAGTTGATTTTCCTAGCGTGACACTGTAAGTAGCAAGTAATTGTCTGATATTGTCGCCGACTAGCTCCTTCCCATTATCTGTACAAATTTCTGCTGGCACGCCGAACCTACAAAATATATTTTCCCAAACAAACTTGAATACTTCTTGCCCTGACTTCTTCTTGATAGCCTTAGCTTCACACCATTTGGTAAAGTAATCAGTTGCCACGATTATGTATTTCCGCTGCCCTGATCCTGCAGTCAGTGGTCCTATGATATCAATGCCCCACTTGGCGAAAGGCCAAGGGCCGAGGACTGAATTTAATGATGTCGCCGACGCTTTAATCCTTTTTCCAAACAGCTGACACTTCTTACATCGCGAGCATATTCTTTGGCGTCACTGTTCATCCAAGGCCAGTAGTACCCTTGCATTCTTACTTTCAAGGCTAAAGCTCGTTGACCACTGTGATTTCCACAGTATCCTTCATGGATTGATTCCAGCAGCTTCTTTCCTTCTTTTCTCGATACACATCTCAGCAAGGGTCCAGAGAATGATCTACGATATAATACTCCATCTCTAAGTTCGTAGTTCGCAGATCTGCTGATTACTTGATGGGCTAAAATCTGCTTTCCTGGAAGAGTAAGTCGATCCAAATAATATTGTATCGGCGTTCTCCAATCTGTCTCTGATGATTCCTCAGTGTCCATTGCCAACACCTCCTTTTGTTCTCGCTCTTTCACAGAAGATTGATGTACTCGCTCAATGGCTATTGATGTGATCTCATGATTTGTCATCATTGACGAAATGAAAGCCAAGGCATCATCATGCCTATTATCTTTTCTGCAGATGTGACGAAACTTGATACCAGGAATCTCCTGAGCATACTCCCTAGCAAGTTTTAGGTACTTCTGCAGGGAAGAATCGACAGCTTGATAACGTCCAGAGATTTGTCGGATCACCAACTGAGAATCACTCGTCAATCGAACATCGCTGATACCCATTTCTATAATAAGTCTCATAGCGTGTATAACTTCTTCGTATTCTGCCTTATTATTAGTCACCGGAAACTCTAACCTTAACGAGTGCACTATCCTAGCTCCTTTCGGCGAGGTAAGAACAATACCTATTCCTTTTCCTTCTTTATTAGATGAACCATCCACATACACTTCCCAACTTGTAGGACTGCATTTCAACAATTCTGGCATCTCATTTTCTCGTTCATCTGGCATAAATGGTATGTCTTCTACTTCTTCTTCTTCTTCTTCTTCTTCTTCTTCTTCTTCTTCTTCTTCT
>JAJJMA010340254.1:13555-26063 GCA_023529015.1 Papaver nudicaule
CTTCTTCTTCTTCTTCTTCTTCTTCTTCTTCTTCTTCTTCTTCTTCTTCGATTGGAAAATCAACAAGGAAATCAGCGATGACTTGAGATCTCTGAGCTGTACGTATTTCGTATTGAACGCCGAACTGCTCAATTTGAGTATTCCATTTAGCAATTCGTCCCACTCTCTGGGAGTTATGCAAGATGGATTCTATAGGAGTCTTCGTTAGAACAGTGATAGGATGAGCATGGAAGTATGGACGCAGTCGCTGAGATGCAAAAACCAGAGCTAAAATCAGCTGCTCAATCTTGGTATAGTTCTTTTCAGCTCCCTGCAAGGTTCTGCTAATGTAATATATCGGCGTCTCTCCGCCTTTGGTTCTTACAAGGACAACACTGATGGCTACTGATGTGGCGGCGAGGTATACTCTGAGTTCTTCGCCGTGCTCAGGCGGCTGGGTCGCTGGGAGAGTAGCGAGATACTTCTTAATACCTTGAAATGAAGCTTCATGATCTTTCGTCCAGTTAAACTTTTTTCCTTTTTTCAGTGTTTGGAAGAATAACTTGCATTTGTCGGAGAACCTTGAAATTAATCTGTTGAGCGAAGCTAGAGTTCCATTAAGTCGCATAAAATCTTTTACTGTCACCGGCGAAGGCATATCTCTGATAGCCTGAATCTTTGCTTGATCAGCTTCCACACCATTTTTTGTGACGACATATCCCAAGAATTTCCCCGAAGTAACGCCAAAAACACACTTTGCTGGATTTATTTTTAACTTAGTAGTACGCATATGATCAAATATCTCTCTGAGGTCTTGGACATAGGTCTGCTTCACTTTGTTCTTTACTAACATATCGTCAACATAAACCTCCATTGTCTTTCCTATCCACTTCTCAAACATCTTCTGAGCCATCTCTTGATAGGTAGTACCAGCATTCTTCAACCCAAAGGGCATCCGAGTATAGCAAAATAATCCTTTGGTAAAAAAAAAGGCGGTGCGCCTCTGATATTTTTCCGCCAAAGGTATTTAATTATAGCCTGAGTAGCCATCCATAAATGATAGCAACTCATGCCCTGATATAGCGTCCACAGTCTGGTCAATGCTTGGCAAAGGAAAACTATTCTTTGGACATGCTCTGTTGAGCTCGCTGAAGTCAATGCAAATCCGCACACCCTTATTCTTATTAGGTACCACTACCATATTCGCTATACATTCAGGATATTGCACTGGTCTAATGATACCAGATGCCCTCATCTTGTCGATCTCAGCTTCTACTGCTTCCTTATAAGCTGGAGCTAATTTTCTAATCCTCTGCTTAAATGGCCTGACCTTTTGATCAATATCCAACCTGTGACATGCTATCTCTGGGTCAATTCCTGGCATTTCGTTCATACCCCAAGCAAAAACGTCGACATACTCCCTGAGTAGTGCCTGCAGCTCCGCCGACTCTTCCTCATTTAACAGAGTACCGTTCTTTACAATCTTTGGGTCACTATCTTCGCCGATGTTTATATCTCTAGTAGGTTCCACCGCTGTAAAATGCAACTCGGGCTCTCCCATCGGTGAAGGTTCCTTTAATTGCTATAATGGCGTTGCACCAAGTTTCGCCGAAACTTCTCATGTATTCACAGAATGGACATACTTTGATGGGTCGGCGATGATCTCTTGAATCTCTTGCTCCTTTAAGAGCTCTTTGCCCTGCTTCTTCTTCTCATTAATTCTAGCTTTTCTAATTTCTCGCATATGGACGTCCGCCGCATTACACGCCTTTGCCAATGTCAAATCCCCAACATACTTGGCGACTCCTTTAGGTGTTGGAAACCTTAAGCGTTCACTACACCAGATCCACCCTTTTGCAACGGATATATCCGTTGCACATATTTGTGCCACGGTTATAGCCGTTCTAAAAACGGTGTTGCACATGTGAGGAACACATTGTGCCACGGATATATCCGTTGCACAATTAATTATGCCACGTATGTATCCGTTGCACAAATTGTATTATCCGTTGCACAGATATTCTAATTTGAGCAACATCTATATCTGTTGCAAAATATTTGATAGGAATTAAAAAAAAATGTTATTAAAAACCAGGATACAAATGTATCCTGCACCCACTATTCACATACTACATCCAAATCTTCTCAAATCGATAACATTCACATATCACATTACATTTTAGCTCGAAATTCTTAACTGCAGTTGCTTCAAAGAAGGAAAGCAAGGGATCCTGGAATATTAGCACATAGGAATTAATGTTGCCGCTAGCTGTTGCTAATGAGCCCTGAACACTATATATAATCAATCTTTTGTTGCTCCTGTTGTTGCTGCTACTGAGCCCTTAACACTATAATCAATCTTCTTTTGCTGCTGCTGAAATATTGTAAAACCAAAATAACCTCAATATCAAATACACTGCCCATTCCTGAAAAGAATCTAGTTAAATCTAGGGATAATAAACCAAAATCAATCTTGTACAATATAGGGATTCTACAGCCCAATATATTCACATACTTGGAAGTTAATCAAGAACCAAGAATAGCTAGGATTTCCAATAAGCGCGAAACACAGCACTACAATGCAAGAATACTCCTGGCTCAGTCACTTCCACATGAAAGTGATACATATTTTTATATAAATCTATTATACCTCTATGTGTTGACTGATCTGGGGTTTCTTCCAAACAATATGCACTCGATAATCAATCTGATACGAAGATCTTATTAAGGTTAGGCCCTTTTCTAAGTGACTAGCAGAGATCAACAAACCATCATATGAAAAAAGAAAAGCTCCTAGCACCGTTCATCAGTCAAGCATGAGAATAAACGCTTATGTATAATAACTCAACCAAAATAACTCACCAAAGGATCCTTTGTAACAGCTGATTCGTTAGCTACGGGACTTTTCTGCTTAGACGGGCTTCCAACGTTTATACCTTGAACTGAGACTCTCCTACGGACATCATGAGATGCAGTGGAAGACTAGTTTTCCTTCTTCACCGCCTGGTTCAAAGTAATCAAGAATAAAGTTTAGTATATGTATAAGCCATCAGACATATTATGTGACCAAAAAATAGAAAACAATGAAGTATAACAAATACACCTGTAATGGAACAAATACACCCGTAACAAAAAATATAGAACAATGAAGACATATAAAACTACAATGTACTCTAGGATCAGCTTGCAATTTTTTTTTAAGCCAAGGATAACTGGGACTGATAGAAGACTTAAGCACAACTTCTAAAGTTGGGAATAATCTCTATTTTAACGTCCCAGAATATCCGGCATACAACAATTACATCAGTACTAATATGCTATACCTCTATATAACATTCAGATCGACATCCTGGATACATTATTAGTGCATCTCCGAACACCAAAAAATCTGAACCAAATTAGTGCATCTCTATAGACCAAAAAATCTGAACCTCCACATCCATCAGTCACATTACCAGGTGCAATTACAACTAAGTTTTTTGTATGGAAAGGCTTTTGAGTTTTGCTTCCCATAGGCACAAGTGTGACAGCTGGAGGGTATTCCTGATGGAAAACATACACTTCTCAAAGTCATGTAAACATCAAAAGAACATGTTTGTAAATATAAGGACTATTTCATCCTTACTGTTAGAATATAAACGCCTAACTCTTGACGCCCACTTAGTTAAACTAGCCGACACAATAAGATAATTACTTACCTAAACACACCACAAGGCAAATCTCCCTTCCAAGAAGCTACACCTCCAAAGGCTGGATGATGGTAAGTAAGGACTCTCTTAGTACCTAACCAAGAGGAGAAATTAACATCTGGATTAACAAGTGGTATACGTTTGCATCCATCCTAAATGCAGAGCTTTTATCAATAACAATCGATCCATGTTTAGCAGCAGCAGGTCCAAATTCTTTACTTGGTGTTTCCCTGCATATCTTTTACTAAAAGCATTTTAATATTTATGTAAGGGAAGTCACGATCCGAGGGAATGCTAGAAACTCTTGCCAACAGCACCAGTCACACCCACCACGGCAATCGACGATCCATCTGACCTTCTGGGGCACAAAACACCGTTGGACACATACATATACCACTCCTAGGGATAAAAAGCAGGACTAGAAATTCTTACACACCTCAGTTTCCACTGGAGAAGAAATCTGATCGTCTTTGTCGAATATAAACGCCAAAGAACAGGCTTTAACTCCTCGTATGCTTCCTCAATCAACAATCCACAAACATGATATCCTAAATTAGAATTAATTATCTCCAATGTGCACATTAATCAAAACACCAAATCAAAATACCGGATAAGCATCCAAAGCACAAGGAGCAAGAGCTGAATTACCCTGGAAAAAACAAAATTCAGACAACTTTTCAATCTGTACAGCAAAACATTAAGGTTGCCATAATATTTCCAAGTCTATAACAGATACAATCTTTTAAAACGAAAAAGAAGACAGCTTACAATTTTTCTCTCCCCAATGAAGAGAATGGCCAAATGCACAACACAACCACATTAACTACACAACCGACACCACCACCAACCTTGACATTTCCATACTAGCTAGTACATATATTCTTACACAATTAAGCATGTAATTTAAACAAAACTAAGCTAATTTCTGAGGTGTTTTTTACCTTTAGTACCCAGGGATTATTTCTCTTAAATCCCAAGTGATTTTTTCCTCAAGTACCACCTTGTTCCTGTCCACCTTTTGCTGGTGCCCATGTGGGTCAAGCTGCTGTTGTCATTCCTTCTCAATTATTAACAACAAAACTGCCTAAAGAAACAGTTAAGTCTTAGTACCAAATCTTTCTAAAGAGATAAGTCGAAAGAGTCTAAGCTAAGTAAACAAGTGACCATGTATGAACAAACATCTGAAAACTAACTACTGACTGAATTTGAAGTCTCTACAAAACAACTAAATCGACCCCTAAAACGCCAATTTGATTCACCGTATCGAACTGAGTCTCAATCTAACCGATAATCATAACTATTTTACAATTTTTAAGCGAAAATAAACCAAAGCTTATCTTATGAAGAGTAAATCAGAAACCCTAAATTAAGCGAAAATAAACCATTAAGCAAATTTTATGAAAAGAAAATCAGAAAACCTAAATTACAAACCTAAACAAGCTGAATCGAGGGTTCTCGTTGGACTGATTTAAATTCAACCATGGAGAGTAGTTTACCAGGGTTTATGAAGGATAATTAAACTTCTAGGGATTAATAGGATAAATCTAGGGTTTGATAAAAGATTTAGGTTGTTGACAGATTGGGGTTGATATCTGAGAGATGGGTTTTCCGTTATGAGACGAGGGTTTAGGAAAAAGCTTTTGATTTCTTGAAGTTTTGGGTTTGAGCTCAGGATCTCGCTCTATGAAAGAGCTCAAAGGAAAAAAAAAAAAAACGAAGAAGAAGTTGCGAGAAGAACATAGAGAACGAAAGGAAAAATAGGTAAGTTTAATACTAAAAATATTTTGCAATAGACAATTAAGCCCTCATTCATTATACCCGCGTTGTCCTTATTCTTTTATTTTCTATCGGTATACACTTATGTGCAACGGAAATATCCGTTGCACATGAAAAAATCAAAGTGTTGCAAAAGGCAGGATCTGGTGTAGTGGTTGATGATAGGTAGAGGGTACCCCTTTCAAGCTATGCAGTCATGGCCTCCCAAGAATTGCAGCATACGACGAATCAACATCCATAATACATAGGGTAGTGTCCAAAATCAACTCAGCGCAGGTAACAATCTTGAACTCGATCTCCCCTTTTGGCTAAGATGCAATCCCATTGAACCCATAAATATTGTACTTTGAAATTGTCGGCGATGGAATGTCTGAATCTTTCGATTTCATTGCCTCATATGCTGAATTAAAAAGGATATCAACCGAGCTTCCTGGGTCAACAAGTACTTTTGTTACTTTGAATTTTCTTATTTGAACAGTAAGGACCAAAGGATTATTATGGCTTCTCCCTTCAACTGGTACTTCTTCGGCGGAGAAACCCACACACGCTTTCATCCAATCTAACAATGGTTCTTGCTTGACGGCGACACTGCAAATCTCATTCCCCAACCTATCTCGCTTATGCACTCTGGATAAAATATTGTTGTGAAATTCATCTATAGTAATCTTTGAATGCACAATGGAAAAGCAGTCCAACTCCATTAGGTCGCGCTCAACTTTTACTTCAAACACATTTGGGGGTGGAATAGCTTGAATTGGATGAACCATGACTGGTGGTGGTGGTGGCAACTCAAGAAACTCTTGGAATTTCCCTAAGCGAATGATTTATGAACCTCTTGCTTGACACCAGTACAGTTTTCTGTTGTGTGGTCATGGAACATGTGAAACTGGCAAAAAGAATTAGTATTAGTGGGTGGAAACTTGGGATTTCCCCTGTTGTACGGATAAAGAATGTCGTCCTTACAACTGGAATTCTCAATCTGCCCCCAAGCATCAGTATAAGAAATACGAAGTTTTGGGAGAGTAGCATCTTGAAAACTTTGTTGATTGCCTCTACGCTCGCCAAACTTTCGATTGTCATTATTGTATCTTCTATCTCTATTCTCGGGTCGCCGGTTATCTCGTCCACCTCTGCCCTCATTTCTACCTCTGTTATCCTGCCTGCCTCTACCATCATAGTTATCTCGCTTATTCGAATTCCATTGTTGATCGGCGTTAGACTGATGTTGTGCTTGCTTTGTAGCCTCTGAGACTATTATCGCCGAAGAAGATCCTTTCGCCATTCGCTGCTGTTCTGCCTTCGACCATTCCCTTTTTATTTCTTCTTGCTCTTCCAGGGAATAACTGTTGATTGAGTGAATTTTCTTTGCTCTCTCTTTCTTTTGGCGAGTTTCTTCTTCCTGAATTTCCTCATAATTCATCCATTCATTTTGTTTGCCTCGCATAGCTTTCATATCCTTCAGCGCATCCCAGAATAGGTTTTTATACATAGGGTCTGACGTCTCCATAGAACTAGTGAATGATCGCATTTTGTCCTTATCAGATACAACTGTCCGTACTTCACTACAGAGTTTTCTCCATCTCTGAGTCAGACTTATATATGTCTCTGCCGGTCTCTTCTTGATGTTAAACAATCTTTCTACACCGGGGCGACTTCTATTATTTTGAATGTGAAAAAGCGGGGATACCGAGATACACCACCAACTTTTTGTTTTCAGGAACCTAGTTGATTATGGTTGTTGGAACGATCTCACAAATCAATATTCAAACAACAACCTGAGTATAGTTCAGAGAACCGAACCCTAACAAGAACATAGTTCTTGTAGATCTCAATAGAGATGGATTCACTCAAAGGTTATGAATCAACAAACTTGCAATTACTTCTATTATATAGATCAGAGACAATATAATGCGGAAGGGAAAAGTAATGCAAGACACCAGAATTTTGTTAACGAGGAAACTGCAAACCTAGCAGAAAAACCCCGGGACCTCGTCCAGATGTGAACACCCTTAGTATGAATGGTATACAGACGCTAGCCTACTCTCAGACTTTGGACTGGACTGTATCGAGACTGAATCCACCCTACAAACAATTCAGCTACCAATGTGCTCCTACGTCTCTTGGCTCCCGCAGTAGCCTACGTAATTGATTCCCCTAGCTGACGTCCTTTACAGGCCTAAGAGTTGCTCCACTTCCCTTCGTGAAGACTAGCGTTACCCTGCCTCTAACAGGACGCCTAAAAGTATCCAAGTAATTAAACGAGAATACGATTGTGATTTCCTTTATACTTAAAGTCAAGGTTAATGGAAATCGATATGTTGAATAGGGCTTATTGATCTAGCCTAAACAACTTTACCTCCGAACGCGAGACGAACTTAGTATGAAACCTAATTCGTGAATTTGCGTTCGGGAACTTCTAGGGTTTACGATTCAAGATCTACCTTGCGAAGTTTCTATCAAATCTTGGTCGTGATAAGATTGAAAGAATTTAATCGACCCAAGATACAGGATGAAATTTTACTTCCGACCTGTGCTTCACGATTCTTAAGTGAAGTCTTTTCAATAGTCGTAGTCCTAAAATAACTTCGAGATGACGACCAACCTTTATGCAAGGATACACAGATGTGTAGAGGATTTAGATTGTATCTTGCAGAAGGTCGTCTATTTATAGTGATCACCAAGGGAGGCTTTGCTTAAAGTTTAAGCAACCTTGAGTAGGGCTCAAGCAAGTTCCGGAACTAGGAAAGTCCATAGCTTGAATACCCATTCTCAATCTTCTAAGAACTTTGGACTAAGCCAAAAGTTAAAGAAGACTCAACCTTGTTCGAAGGTTCGCGACTTCTGGTCCAATGCTTGTTTGGACATCGCTTTGCGACTTCTGGTCCAAATACTTAGTTTGAACATCGCTTGGATTAAGTTGTTGAATTCCATGGGCCAAGACACGACAAGCCCGAGAACTAATTATGTCTAGACCGAAAACTTCAAGATATGGAAGTTGAAAGTTTTCGCATGGCTTATGTGAACGCGTTCACAGAGCAGTCCTTAGAGTTCAGAAGAATTCTTGAACTTGTATGTACGCGGCATGAACGCCTTCATACAGACTTAGCTCGTTCTCTGAAATCCCAAAGGTGGCATATGTACATGTACGCGTTCATGAACGCGTTCACCGTTTGGGGTTGTTTCAAGAGACAACTCAACATACTCTACCTATACAAATTATCACAAGTGTGACAAATGCAAAGGCGAAAATCCTAGAATACCTTCGGATCATATAAACAACATCATAGACTATTGGTATGATAGAAATGGTAAAAACGATACGGAAAGGGAATACCTTTCTAACCTTCAGCGAGGACGTTATGATTTATCTAGTAGTAAGATTCGGTCTTCGTCTTCATCAGTCTTCGTCTCAATTACCTAGAACTATCCTAGTCCGAGTTGTAGAGTAAACTTATCAAGGATTGTTTTTTTGTCTCATAAACTTGACAACTGACTTGAGATAGCAACATCAGTGTGTTCAACCGAGCTATGCTCTAACAATCTCCCCCTTTGTCAATTTTAGTGACAAAAACCAATCTTACATATGGATTCAAAAAGTAAAATCTTTTAGCCCTAACCATAATGTACTTGATCTTCTTGTAATCTTCATCGTCTTCAGATAAGAGTGTTCCTGCAAGCGAAGATTCAAGGTAGAGATAACAAACTCAAAGTCACCACACATCTTGGTTTCTAGAAGGACATAGTCCAACAAGAGTTTGTTATGCAATTGAGTAGTATGTAAAACTTGGTAAGCATATTGCATCGATGCTTCAAGATACTACACAATTTGATATGTTCTCCCCCTTACTCAATACACTAATTTTTGTTATGCCATGACAAGCACATCGATTTTACTCCCCCTATGACAATGCCGTAGACAATTGTCGTAGTAGATAGAAAGATTTTACTCCCCCTTACTACAAGATTTCTCCCCCTCTTTGTCATAAAATGGACAAAGAAAATAAATATAGGAATCCTCATAAAATCGTAATAATCAATGTAGACAAAGGTAAACATACCTGAAACGAGAGATAAAAAGATGCAATTCTCTCGTAGATTCCACAGCCGCACTCCCCAAAAAGATATTACCATGAAGCACAAGTTCAAAAGAACTCTCCCCCATTATGTGTCATTCCATAAGGAACAACGCAACTACCTTCCCAAGCAAGGTTTTAGGATAATATCTTGGGTACAATTTTCAAAAGTGAAATTGTAGACATGTTTTTCTTTCCTAGCCAGTTACGGTCAAATAGGAATTCAAAGTTTAATCTTCCTACTTTCTCAGAGAGTTTCGGTCAACCATCGCCTTTAGAGAAAACATTAGGTTACCCCTTCCTAGTGGTTGTAAGACTAAGAATTAAAGGTACAACATTTAATCCACCGGAGTTCAACATTGTAGTCTACAAGGTACCTTATTATCAAAAATTGTCTCCTCTTAGCCATAAGAGTCAGAAGCATGGATTTTGATAATCTATCATGAACTGCTTTACCCGAACGGGTAGTATGGCTAAAAAAGCAAGTTCACGGTTTTGCAATACATTCATAAAGATAATCAATTAAGATCATGCATTGCAATCATCAATTAAGATTTTAATTTAATAACCTCGATTAATTGATGAAAAAGAAAACATGGAAGTAGTACAAGAAAATCATGCTTAACTCAAAAGATGACTACTTCTAGCATAGTGATTACCCAAACCCTAAGGAAAAGACAAGAGCTTTTTAATAAGGAGTTAACTATGCTAATCAAAAACTGACCTAGATATCGGAGTCAGTATCTTCTTCAGGATCTTCTTCAGGTTCACTTGAGCTGTTGAAGTCATCAGCTTTCTTGAACACGTAGTGAACATAGTTAGCTTCATTATCTTCATCAGAAACATTGTTAAACATTCCATATTGTTAACAATGTCAACAAGTTGGATTTTGAAAGCTTCAAATTCTTTCAGAAAGTCGTGAACGACCCCTGCAGAAATCATTGTGTCATCTTCTACATTTTTATGATCATAGGCAAAGTAACAATTTGATGTTGCATAGATTTCTTGAGTATCAAGAGTTCCTTCAATAGCTTCATCAAGAATAGTTCTCTTCTTTTTCCTTCCAAAACCAACACCTTCACAATCCATAACTTTGCAAGCCTCTTTGATATTATTTCGTGTGACACTACGAGTAATATGTTTCATGACTTTATGGAGAACTTAAACGTGAATCCGAGTTCGTGTGCGTGTGGTATATAAATAATTCCTTAAGGAGATATTAAAGGAATTTTAATGAGTACGAGACTCTTAATGAAGGCGGTTCCGAAACGTGTATCTCAAGTATTCTGGTAAGTTCTGGAAGATGGACTTCCTTTACGTTTCCGATCTTGGGCAATTTTTCAAGAGCTTTTTAAAAGTATCACAAAAGAGTCCAACAGATTGGATGTGCGTGCCCATATTGAGAGAATTAATGTATACCCAAAACATCTCAACAATTTTTCTTATTTAATCCCTGAAAATTTGCCAAGAAGGGTTTTTAAGTTTATATATCAACTCTATGAAGATTTCATAAAACTCTTAGCTTATTCTCAAGATTTCCCCATGGATCCTGTTCTCGACTCTTGCCTTAGGAGCCAGAGGCAGGGAGGTCGTCTAAAGATAACGGACGAGTTGTTGATACTCACATCAAGTCATTACATTTTGGACTTTTCTGGATGTGATAGCACCTTTTTTTTATAGTCTACAAGACATGATTTAGGTGCTCATAAGATGTTCAGGACAACCTCTTTTTAGGGAATTTTTACAGTCCTTTGAGACGTTTTATCTCTTAAGTAGACATCACGTATTTGGAGCAAGCTCAACATGTGACGATATCTTGTGTATGGCATTTTTGAAGAATTTTCTACAAGAATTATTGTATGTGATACCAAGGTCCCACTTTTATTAATCAATAAGACACAATAGCACAGACTGTGAGACGTTTTCAATTCTTGAAGATAACCTTTAAAATAAGATACTGAGAGTAACTCATATTTGTTTCAGCAACACAAATAAGAACAATTTTTATTTGATCATTTCAAAGATGTAGTATTGAAGCATACCTGGGTTCCTTTTTAATGAACATAATTACGATCCTGAATGTAGTCCCATGTATCTTTATTGTACCCAAAAGAGTTGCCTTTATTCTCACCGACCAGTGGGTACTTCTTAGTGGTGAGAAGGCATAAACACAATTATATTGTGTTTGGGTGAACCGGCGATTCACAAAGAATAGAGCATGACTCTTTTATTTCCCCTCTTTCCTTCATTAAGATATCAACTTTTGTATTTACAAGAGTTGTTATGAGCTTATTGAAGATGGTTTCATATGATTTTATTAAAGAGGCATTATGGGAAACAGTAGGACAACCTTTTTCATACTTAAGATTGTCAGAGACATTTTCTATTTGTTCTGGACCATCTTTTCTGTGAGATTTTTTAGAAGATACTTCAATGGTAGAGCATGGAGCACAAACACTGGGATTGATGCAACCAATAACAGTTGTAGATATGCTCTTTTGTGTAAGAAGCATAAGCATCTTCTTTTCCCACTTGCGTAATTTGCATCTACGTGAAGTGTGACCAATATCATTACAATGATAGCACAGTTTGGTCCAGTCATCCTTTTTGGATTTCAAAGACGAGGTTTGTTCGTCTGAAGATCCCTTTTTCATGGTGTTTTTGTTCATGATTCACGAAGGCGTCAAACACAGACAGTTACGTCCTTTTCAAGGTGTTTGCCGGCTCTGATACCAACTGAAAAAGCGGGGATACCGAGATACACCACCAACTTTTTGTTTTCGTGAACCTAGTTGATTATGGTTGTTTGAACGATCTCACAAATCAATATTCAAACAACAACCTGAGTATAGTTCAGAGAACCGAACCCTAACAAGAACGTAGTTCTTGTAGAACTCAATAGAGATGGATTCACTCAAAGGTTATGAATCAACTGTAGATGGTTAAAAATGAGAGAGGGACAAGATTGTCAAAACACTCTCGAAACCATGT
>JAJJMA010340255.1:0-10968 GCA_023529015.1 Papaver nudicaule
AGTGTCAAACATGTTAGCATGATCCAGGAACGAATGAGTAAAGCATGGAATATGGACACACATGGGTTTGCAGTGGTGATGGTATATAGAATACATGAAAGATGGAAATGCTTGAAGAAAAAGATCAAAACATCAAGACAGGACCTTTCAAGAAAAGAATAAAAAACCATTAAATATTCAAAGAGGCTGAAATAAAACCACTTGGATTTCCTGATGTCACTCTTTTGGATTGAACTCTTGTTTGTGTCTCGCATGTTCCGACCTGTCCAACTTGGAGTGTAAAGAAGGTGTGCGAGAGTGCTATGATTATTGAGCACTCATACTTGATAAGGGTAGGCAGATGTTAGGGACTAGGATGTGTAATCTTACAGTTAAGTTAGCTAGCTAGAAAAAGATTCTGGGGTAAGTAATAAAGATGTGCGACGAATGTATTGAGGGCTAGTGGGTCAACACTGCTTAGTTAGCAAATTGTGCTCATAAGAATGTATTTCAAAAAAAAAAAAAAAAAAAAAAAAAAAACAGAAAAAATTTACACGCCCTCCTTAACCATTGTGCAAATTTGAAATAGCTCTTGTCGGATGTAGGGAGCATACTTTTGTTTATGGCTAAATATTCCCTTTTTAATTAGGATTAATCTTAGTTAATTAGAGATTAATAATTTTTTATTTTTCTTAAGAAATCAGTGAAATTACATGAGAATTTTCCAATAGGTTTGATTAGGAACCTGGTTACAAACTCGTTGAGAGTTTTACTTTAATAATTTTTCTTTATTTTTATTAATTTTTATAACCGGATTTCCATGAAAACGTCAAGGTACTTAATATCCTGGCTGAATTAGGCCCCATTGTGGAGTATTTGGCCCCATAGAAATTTAAACCCATCTAGGGTTAGTTGTTATGGGATGTCTTCACAGGGGTGGAATATACTATATTACCCTTCACTACTAATTAATCACACTAACTAATCCCACCCGAAATAGTAAACTTAACCTTAATCCAAAAACCCTAAAATATTTAAACCCAAAAACTTTCCAAAATCAAAATCATTTCACTCTCAAACAAAAACAAAAACAAAAACAAAAATTTCGAATCCGCCCACTCGAGAATCAAGCCGGAAACTTCGTCAAAGGTGTGTAATCTTATCTCAATCGTTTTTAGTATGTTAGTTGCTTATTATACGTGATTTGGTTGCATGAAACTCTGATTTTTTAACAATTTTTTCGGCTGATAATACCAGAATCGTTGGATCCTAAACAATATATCCAACGATTGTTCATCTTCACTAGCAACAATCGTTTTCTGTTTTATCACATATATACCGATTATGTTTTTTAAGATGAACAAACGTTAGATGTAGTAATATATATGAACCGATTATTGATCATCAGCACTTCATGTAAAATTCCATGCAAGTTACGTAGTTTTGTAATCGGTGGATAACTGCCTATAGATTGAACGATTATGTTTTTAAAAAAAATAAACGTTAGATGTAGTGATATATATAAACCGATTATTGATCACCTCATCAGTTCAGTTACGTGGCTAAGGCTTAATACATAGAGTAATCGGTTTTCAAAACTTCGATGGATTCAGCTGAGAATGGTGGCGCGAGGGATATCGAAAGGTAACAATCGAAACCCACTTTCTCTCTTAGTTGTTTAGCTTAGATTATAATTTTTTCTTTTTTTTTTTGCATCAGGACCGCTGAACCAAGTTCTGTAATTATCGATAGAGCAGATTTTCCTGCATGGATGAATGTGTGTGATTATCACTTTGCAAATAGAGCACCTCGTAATCTAGGACGAAGAAGAGTGGGTGAGGTAGAAGATGAATGGCGGTTTGAATGTAAATTATGTGTTCATGTCCCACGCCATCTAAGGAGGAACATGTTTACGAATGGGGCAGTAAAAAGTACTCCTAATGGTTGGGCGGTTGCTTGGGGTGATTGCTATCTATTTGTGGTTCCTGCTCGTCGTCTTACCCCAGAGGAGAGAGCGAGGGCTGGAATTTGAACTATTTCTTTTTTTTGATTTAATCACATTTCTATTTCATTTGAATCATATATATATGTGTTTTTCTCTTCTTCTTCTACTACTTTCATAACACCTTTTCTTTTTTTGAGTTCAACAAACCCTAATTTCATCATATTCTCAAAATCAACAAAGCAAGCTTACACTATGTCGACAACAATCAAGTACGTAAAACTAACAGATGGTTACAATGTAATTGATTTCTACACGTAAATGGCAGAATCGAAACCCTTTATTTCCACCCAGAATCGGTGTATGTAGTTGCAAATATATAACGACTGTTGTTGGTCTCGAGCAACAATCGTTTTTCTGTGTTACAATTAACTAACGATTATTATTTCACAGAAACAATCGTTTCACATTAAGTACTTCGTATACCGATTGTTGTAACTCTGAATTGTTTGACCCTTTACTGGCATTTCAAAATCGTTTTATGATATGCATATTAAACACCGATTATGGATGACAGGTCCATATATGTTAAACTTAAGTAATCGTTAGATAATGGGTTGTATGTTTACCGATTCTGGTTCTCTCAGAAAGTTTTGAACTTATTTCTATTTATCGGTTCTTATTAATAAATACATGCACCGATTTTGGTAAATCGTTTTATGTATGAATGTATATAGGCCGATTAATCTCTTAATACCTTTAGATTTTTAAGTCGTTTCCATCGTGTTTATGTAACAGGGAACCAGAATCAAGTGGTCAACCAACACCAATTCGCGATGCTGAATCGAACCTTGCTCTTGTGATTTATCAACCTCCCACACTACCAATGCGCCCTCCCCCACCACCAATTCGTGAAGATGAATCGAACCTTGCACTTGTGGTTTACCATGAACCTCTAGCACCAATTCGTGAGGATGATCCACGCGTGATTGAAACACGACGTCAAAGGGATGAACACATTGATCCTCTTCTTCCACGACCACGACATTTGCGTGGGGAAAATTCTCCTGGCCTGCGTAGGGATTATCGGGATTTTCTTCCTCCCCAAGTCGAAAGATTTGTCGATCATGATGAATGGCAAGCGCAAGCTCCGCGTAATCTTAAAAGAAAGAGGGTTGGTGAGGTTGTGGATGTTATCCCTTGTGGTTGTACACTTTGTGCTGAAGTTGCACGTCTCCGTCCACTTGTTGAGGCCAATGGCGGACCGAGCTGGGAACTAATCCGGAGTCGAACAGGGTTTGGACCTGGTTTCACTGGTTGAGTTTTATTATGTGTTTTGGTATTGTGTGTTCTAGTTTATTTTATGTTATCGACATCTATGATGGTGAACTTCTGGTTATGAATGTATGGTTGACTTAAATCGTTGAATTTCTGGTTATGAATGTATGGTTGTTATGTTTGTTCATGTATTGATGCTTCCTATTTTGTTCCATAACCATGTGATAGTAGTTAGTGTATTTCAGGATAATAATCGGTTAATACAATATCCAGTGTTAGCCGATTTAACACAATCGTTGTATTTGTAAGTCTGTTTACAACGAATATAGTTAATCAAATGTTTCAAACTCCTGTGCTCCACAATCGGCGTTTGTTACCATAAATTAACGCCGATTTTCTCAGATTTTTGAAAAAAATAGCCGTTGGGACTCTCATCTATAAAAGGACATAAAGAACTCTTAGTGTTTCCAACCCCCAAAATGGCTAAACCATCATCTTCTACCGGTACGCCTCCAATTTCTCCTCCACCCGAAACTCGAAACATAACTAGGGAGATAATCAATAACTACTACTACACCAAAAAATCAGATACATCACCTCCTCTATTCACTCCCCCTCCATTTAAGAGATGGTATCCTACTCCCCCTAGACACTATGGTAGCCCAGTAGTTAAACGATGCAAACCATCTACAACATCTTCTTCGTCGTCATCTAAGGTTCGAAAACCCTATATAAATCCTCTAGACTCATTACCCGATGGACCTAAACCAAGTACCAAATTTACGTTGGAAGAAGATTTATGTCTTTGTAAGAACTATATGATCTTCTATCCGACCCCTGCTGAAATGAAACGAAATCGTGTTAAAGTGAATTATCCACAATTGTGGACTACTGTCACTGAAGAATTCAATGCTGATGAACCTAGAAGCCAAGTTGTGCGAGATCGTAATGCGTTGGGAGTTCGATGGAAAAAAATACATAAAAGAGTCGACGAATTTATGCAGTTGGTTAAGTTGATCCGAGCTCAACTTTCGGATGATAGCGATGATGAAATTTTGGCTAGGGCTTTGAAAGAATGGCAACGAATTAATGGGAAGATCTTCAAGTACGAAAAACATTACCGTCTCCTGAAGATTTTTATCGCAAACTGTGATATTGGTTGATTAAATTCGTTAAAGTATCTTTTGTAGACATAATCGGCGTTTATATTTAATCTGGTAAGCCGATTGTATTTACAATCGGCCTTCAGTTGACTTCATTGTAACCGATGCTTCATTGTCCAATAATTTGCTTTTAAATGTTTAAGCATCGGCTCTTGTGGACTTATTTATTAACCGAATATTAATTTAAAATTTGGGCCAGCATTGAAATCGGCGTAATTGGTTCACAATATATACCGATTGTTGATTGTTTTCCCAAGAAAAAGAGCCGTTGGGATCACATCTATATAAGAGGACCTCCCCACACACATACCCTCCATATCAACTTGAACTTCTTCTTTCTCCATTATTTTTTTTTCAATTCAATAGGAGATAATGGGGGAATGGGGGAATTGGGACGCGCAAGAAGACTTAGATCTAGTGAAATCATTCGCGTATGTCCTACGTGAACGACCCAATGAACTCCGCACTATGTTTTGGAAGAGGGTCAAAGAAGTCTTTGTAGAGCGCAACGGGAATCGAAAACAACGAAATTCAAGCATGTTGAGCTTTCGATTCGATCACATGAAGATGGATATGCGAGAGTACGTTACAATTATGGAAATGGTTAACCATCATCCCCAACGATCTAGTAGTTGGAAAGTGAGTATCGAGACATGTTTGTACTTGTTTCATTGTTAGATTCTTGCATACTAACTTCATGCTTTTCTTTCACTCTTTCATTTTAGAAAGCGAGATTCGCGGTTATATGGGAAGTACGCCAAGGCCGACAACCATACGCTTTCAAGAAGTGTTATAACGTGTTGAAGAGACGTGCTCCGAGATTCATTGATGAAGTATTAATGGATGACAGGCTAGTTTGGAGCTACTAGATTATGTAATTTTAGAATTTCCTAAACCATGTGTTCAATTTCCTAAATCAATGAATGGGCCAGTTTTTATTTGATATAATCGGTTTATCTAGGTATATATGTAGAACGATTATATGATAACTTTACTCCTGGTTTTTTCAGGACCAATAATCGTTACAATATCACAAACTCCAACGCCGATTATAGAAAACAACAAACATAATCGTTAGAAAAAGATTTTCTGATACACCGATTGTTGCTTAATTGTAGAACAGAAAACTAACAAAAACCCTCAAGTAAAATCATAAAAACACTTCATAAAACAACATAAAACAACAAAAAACATAAAATTAAAAAGACCCCTTGTTCACCATCTCCTCTAGTGCTTCCTTTTAGCCCCACTAGTCGAGGCATGTCCTCCCTCTCCCTTAACGGATGTTGCTTCAACCATGCCATCTCTAACCATTCCAAATACAGGCAAACCTCCAATATGGGTAGAGACAGTTCGAATAGGAGGATTCCCTACATTGATTACTTTGGGACCCAAGACTACAACCCCTAAATCTTTGTTAGGAGAATCCGTATAGATTGAAAGTTGCTCACCAATAATAAGACATAGACGAGAATTGGGTTCAGATAACTCCTCATAATGATTGACAAAGAAGCGGACCAACTTCTTCTCAATTGACACAGAATCAAAACTATCTCTGACCCTCATCTTAAGATGAGGGATGCTCACCAAGAAGCCACCAACTTTCCACATTCTTTTAGGATCAACACCTTCCCTTTCAGCCTTCGCGGTTTCCTCTTCTTTGTATTCATCTAAAGCAGCATACATTTTTTGCAACAAAATCTGCAAATCACTCTTGACAGCCATTGTTGAACCTTAAAACTTCTATATCTCTCTAGTCTCAATTCTCAGACGATTTTAGAAATAAGAAAAAATTGATGCTTTCTCTCTAATAACCTAACCTATTTATAACCCAAAAGAAACCTAAAGGCCCTTTATTAAGATTTATTGGGATTTATTTCAAATAAAACGCTTGGCATACATGCAAGTATGTTGGATAACGTGTAATGGATAACGTGTAAAGTCACACGGTTTACGATATCGAACAGTCGTGAATAATATTACTCAAAAACAGTTCGAAATCGGTTTACAATAATGCACATATCGAACGATTTTATGGTGGCAGTAAATAATCGTTCTATAAATTTGGTTTTACCTACCGATAGAAAAAATAGATTTCCTACATCGTTAGATGTTTTCTCTGAGATAAACCGATTAATGGTTGATCAGGTAAATGGTTTTCCCTGTGCTCCACAATCGTCCTTTATAACCGTTAATATATAACGATTTAGGTTACTATATTCGGTTTATTAGTTTGTAAAAATACACCGATTGATTTGGTTAAATTTCTGGGCAGAGTAACAACAATCGGCTTAATTTGGTAATAATATAAACCGATTGTTCGAGAACCCAAGAATAATCGGCTTAAGTTTTCATATATATAGACCGATTGTGCGTTGTTCAGATTCAAGATTTTGGTAAAAAAAACTTGGGTGATTCTCATGTTGATCATGTTTGATAATTTTTAATCTTGTTTTGATATGAGAATTAAGACTAATTAATCTTGTTTAGACTCTAATCATGTAATTAGCAACTAATAGTGAAAGGGTAAAACAGTCTTTAATTATAAGGGGTTTTCCGATTTTGCTATATAACAACCGCCGGAATTATTTTTTCATGGGGCCAAATACTCCCAAATGGGGCCTAATTCAGCCAGGCTTAATATCGATCATGACGACTTTTCATTAAGTCTACAAAATTTAAATATTTCCATGAAAAGCCATCATGGTCGATATTAAGAATCTTGGTAACTTTTTCATTTTTATTTTCGTTTTTGATTTAAAATTTGAAAGAGGCGTTATGATCGATAAATTTGTAGCAGTATTCGAAGGAGATGTCATTATTGAATAATTTGGACCATAATGAATTATCATGGTTAATTCCGCGACCCTTTTTTTTTTAATGGAAAAGAGTCGTCGACGTTGAATAACAATCACGACGACTCAGTTAAGTCATAAAAGGTATCGAATTCGAACCGTGGTGATTTAACTAAGTCGTCAAGGTACCGTAAAGACTATAACAAATTTTCATGAAAATATACAATTTTGGAGACATAACATTGCCCATGTTGAGGGAAATCACATCCATTGTAAATTCAGAGTGACCGAGAACGTCATTGTCTTCATTTGTTTTCAGTTTTTCAATATTAGAAGGTGACTGTAGGAAAGAAGTCTGGATTCCTTCTCAATCTCCAAATTTAAAATGGTGCATAAAACAAACATTTTTCATTCAATTTTCTCCGACATTTCACTGCTTAATTTTCCACATTTTTACCACCACTTAAAAGTAACCTCAACAACACCACATATATATAAATTACGTGAACATCTTGTTACTGCACACACAAAATGAACGGCTTTCCATATCCAACACAAGTGGTAGAGGTGTAAAACGTGCCGGCACGGCACGGCACATGGCACACGAAGGCGTGCTTTTACGTGCCATGTGCCGTGCTGTGCTGTGCCAACAATTTTAACGTGCTGTGCTGTGCTGTGCTTTTTTAGTCAAAAGCAAAGCACGGCATGGCACACGGGCATGGCACACGAATAAGCGTGCTGTGCCGTGCCGTGCTGTGCTAGCACACTAAATTTACGTCATCCTAAAAAAATATTTTTTAAATATTTAAATAACTTATAATCTTATAAATTATCAAGTTAATTATAATAAATTTTGAAAAAATTAATTAAAATGTTGTATTTAATATTATATATTGCATAATATACAACTTTATTAACAAAAAAAAAAAACATAAGTTGAATTTTATGTGATAACAATTGTATCGTTATTTGTTCTATCAAATGAACGTCAAATAGACACATTGCCAACATCAATTACATTTCTAAATATTTTTTTTATCACTTAATAAAATTAGATATTATGTATTGTCATAAATTTAATCAAAATAATAAAAACATAATGGTAATAACTAGGTAGATTTCATTTTTGTGTGAAATACACATGTAATGTAGTGCACTGTGCCGTGCTTTACACGTGTTGTGCCGTGCTTAGCCGTGCCACGTGCTGTGCTGTGCTGTGCCGCGTGCTGTGCTGTGCTTTATCGCGTGCTGTGCTGTGCCGCGTGCTTGTTAGTGCCGCGTGCTGTGCTGTGCCGTGCTGCCGATTAGTCAAGCACGGCACAGCACACTAAGCTAGCGTGCTGTGCCTGTGCTGTGCTTTGTCGCGTGCCGTGCTGTGCTGTGCCCAAATTTTAGCGTGCTGTGCTGTGCCATTAACGTGCTAGCATGGCACACTTTACACCTCTAACAAGTGGTATGTTTCTTATCCATTTCTAGATGTTTTGTGCATAGAAGAACATCCGAATTTGATATTCCTTGAAGATATTAAATGAGCCAAGAAAATATCCTACACCACCTCTTTTGGCTTTATTTACTATAACGGGTGAACATTGTTTGAGTTCAATCAATTTTTGCTGATCGAATTTTTGGATGGCGGAAGGAAATCTCATTTCTTGAAAAAGAGGGAGCAATCCTATTCCCAATTTCCCACAGTACAACAAAAGCAGGTCAAGCAAGCCCAACACAGACTATGGATGCTGGCCCATTTGCTATAACCAGGAGAGGAAATGCTACTTTGGGGTACGTGATTGCAATCTTTGTTGTTATGACCACGAAAATTGAATTTTCAACCCTGCCATTGAATTATGGGTATAAGAGACAATTATAGACCGAGGGACCAAACATAATTACCTATGTATTATTTATTAATGGGCTCCGCCTATAATTTGAAAACATACCTTGATACTTTACTCCGCCTATAATTTGAAACATAAAAAAAGTCTTAATTCCGCCTATATAAATGTAACAGAGGGAGTATTTGCTTAGTTATCTGGGCTCCACCTTTAATATAACTTTTCATAATCAAAAAAGATATTGTCAACCTCCGGTATTGTGGCTAGCATTGGGTTCGTGAAATTGTAAAGAAAAAAACAGAAGTTAGTGACAGAAAACGAATTTTCATCCCTTAAGGACTCCATTGCCGGAAAAAACATGAGAAGACTACTACCATGTCAAATGCATTCTAGACATTTTTTTTGGATAGATAAACAAGGATTAGCCACGAGAGAATAAAAACTAGTAGTTTGTACAATCATTATGAGAAAATGAGTTTAACAAAGATTTTAACCTCAGTTTCCCCCAAGACTGACATGAACGTAAACGAAACAGAATAAACGAAACATTACATACCTAAGCGAATTACACAAAGAACCACAATTTTGTAATCAAAGTCCCATAACAAGAAACCAATGAAAATGACTGGGCCATCGAACGATAACACTAACAGTAACATCCCGCATACGTACGGGTGAGTTGAATCAGTGTAGCATGATCCACAACTCGGTTGAAATTTTTTTCCTCCAAATAATCTGACTGAACCCTCCTCCACAAGAAGAGGTGCCATGAGACCAAAATTGACCCATTTCTTCCGCACGGTGTGTGGAAATTAAACTCGCCTGAAAGACCATACGAGAGCTTCCACCGGCCAGGACAAAATAAATCAAAGTTAGGGTAACCATTAACACTACCAACTAAACCTAACAAACAAGGAAACAACACAACGAACATGAAATAAACTAAATCCGACAGCAGATAAGGAAAAATATATTCTCCAAGATACCGAAAAAGGAACAATTGCAGATACTTGGTAGGAGATCATTACTGAAATCAGAAATACGCACTGAAGCCTTTTTTGCATCAAAACAAATGTCATATATATCCAGAGGATATAAAACAACATATTGCTCCAGCTTTAAGCATCCTCATAGTACCTTAACTAATCATGCTTCTCATATTACCTCAACCAATCATGCTTGTGTTCACTCCAGAACATGAGATGAAGAGAAAAAAGTCTCTTTTAAGTTGATGGCCCAAAAAGAGTAGCTCAGCAGAGTTACACCGAGTTAAAAAGTGAGCTTGAAAACTATACCAAGGCAGACCCGCACCTTTAGCCATAGCCCAAACAAACAAGCTCGTCCCACGAAGCTCATTACCCGCAGAAAGTCTCCAGCTGTGGTTTAGGTTACCCAAATCTTTCCGTTCCTAGTAACCTACCAGCGAACTGTTATAGGACGTCGACAACAGTAACACCACGCCGGAAATACTTATCCGGCAAAAAAAACCGGCAAAGAAGGTCCTCGTCTTCACAAGGAAGATGAGAAAACTCAGTTATGGTTAGTTGGTCAAAACAGTTATACAACAGATCGATCTCCATGATCGTGAAGTAACATAAGAGTAAATAAGAACCCAAACAAGAAATCCCTAAACATCAGCAGCAGCCGAGACAAATCCACGAAAGGAACCTTACCAAACCAGCTCTCCACTAGACCTCACGGAGAAGCAGTAGATCCAAGAACCAAAATAGGAAATAAACCATCTAAGTTAAAGTCGGTTTTTGAAGATTAAAGACCCTTAGAATGATTTAAGTTAGACCTAAATCAAGAAACCCACAGATACCAGTAACCACAGCTTGATATCCAAAAGATACTGAGAAACTCTAAACCTGGTAAATACTAAAATCATATCTGTATTAATTCAAAAAAAGGGGAACCCGCAGTTTAAAATTAAGATTCCAATCCAGAAATTTTAAAACCCCTTCAGGTTGGAATATTAA
>JAJJMA010340256.1:15922-26852 GCA_023529015.1 Papaver nudicaule
TTGTTGCAGGAAGCCCATGTAAGTATCAGGAAATGGAAAGAAGTACATGGTATATTGAGACTTAGATTAGTTTTTTTATACTCACAAATCTTAACTTACCGCTGGAAGGTGCAATCCCTGGACTCAATACGCAAGTGGGTTGCATAGATTAGCTATGTATACCTTTTCTATGTTGATGGCACAATCACGGGTATATATGCTGCTCGATTCATAGTTTGGAGTTCGCATATAGATGTCCCTGCCTCGGACGTGGAATCTTTAATAACTACTCATTAAATGCATAGTTTGTGATCAATTTGTGGTGTTTTCACATCTTAATTTCTAAAACTTAATCTGGGTTTGTACAGACTATACAATTGATATTGCACTAGTATTTGAAGATTTATGGTTACTTTCTGGCCATTGTTGCAGGAAGCCCATGTAAGTATCAGGAAATGGAAAGAAGTACAGGGTATATTGAGACTTAGATTAGTTTTTTTATACTCACAAATCTTATCTTACCGCCGGAAGGTGCAAACTGAATGAGGTAGTGTGAGAGTCCTTAAAGCAGCTTCAGTCAAGATCAACGAGTGGAAGGAATGGAAAACCAGGTTGCATGAAGGCAATTCAACAAACTTTAAATTGATTTCTCTGGGCATTAGTAAGAATTAGTCTTTTAGTTTGAGAGTATTTGGGAGTATTATTTTAAGACAGGTGATGGTCTATGTTATCTTTGCAGAGATGAGTGTGGTTGCTTTTGATTTTCATAATTTTATATTTTTCAGCAGCACTGATTAGAACATGTAGATTGTGAGGTGGCAGCACATAATATCATTCCCAATAAAAAAGTATCTGAGCATCTAAGGTTGGTTCGAAGCGTCTTCTGCTGTTAAGGATTTTCAAGTAGTGGTTGATCAAGTAAGTCATTAATAACTTCATATTTTTCATTTTCATTCATGCTTTCGAAAAAAAAATTCTTGATAGAAAAGGTTAAGTTTTTATTGAAAAGGGGAAAATGATACACTTGACAGTGCTACAAACTAGGCCAGAGCCTAACAACAAACAGAAAAAACTACTCTAATAAAGAAATAAAGCCAAACTTCAAACACATAATCGTATCAAAACTTACAACCAGGAGGCTCAAAATTTTCTTCTTAACAGAAATATGGGTTCTCATCCCACGCCCCAATTTATCATCGTTTGTCACTCCTTCCCAATAAAGATTGGCGATTCCTTTGTCATATTGAGGGCTCAAATTGTCAGCAATACCATAGAAAACATTCTTTACCTCAGAATCCCTACCTTCACAATCCCCTTTGAACATTCACGTTAGTTGCATTCGTTTTTCTATGACTTTCTCTCCGTCTAAAGGTTTATATTTAGAGACTTCTACAACTGGCTTCATCTTCTTAGCCTCAATTTCTTCATCTTCTGACTCCCACTCTAAGGTTTCACTCCCATTCAAATATGATTGATCATCCCTGCCAAGCACCTCTATACTGGCCTCATGAGCTTGGTCATCTTTGGTAGTCTCAATTGTCACCTCATCAGAGTCTCTATAGGCCCGCATCCATTTTTTTTATATTTCCTTGTTGGGGCTTAAAACCTTATTTAATCTATGTTCCATTAATTCCCCATCCTCAAAAAGAACATCAAAAGGATTCAAATGACCTACTTCAACTGGTTTTGAAATTCCAACCCTTTTTTTTTTTTGCATATGTCCAGAGAAGCTCTGGTGATTCTGTATTACTTGCAGACATCCTCTGTTTTGAGAGCAAATTAGATTCACTCTCCTGCACCAAAGAGTCATGGTTCTCTGTTGGGATTCTTTTTCTTTCATAGTTGCATTGACCCTAGGAGGTTCAATAATCTTCTCACTCTCCCCAGCAACAACAGTTAAGCTCTTGGGAACCCATTTATTTTTATATTTAGGTGCAGGGTTGGAGCAGCACTTGGCAATGAAATGACCAAAACTTCTACAATGAGAACAGTAAGATGGTTTCCATGGATATTCAGCTCTCACGACATATTTCTTGTCTTCAATTTGAAAAGGCAGCTCAGATGAACATGTGCAGTTAGAATCGATCTCCACATAAAACCTGGCATAAGCCATTCTACTCTTCAAAGCCGTTAAAGCATCAGTCATGATGGGTTTTTTCTACCAGACTTTGATATTGTTGATAACCCAAGAGCATTCCAAAGATGAAGAAGTACATATCTAAGAATCATCCAAATAGGAACAAAACTAATACTGCCAATTTGCTGCTCAATGAAGGGAGTCCAAGGATGAATAAGTAAGATCTTAGAACCAAATTGAACAGACCCAATTTCTAACACCCTTGCCCTATTTTATTCTTTAGAAAAATTTAACATGAGAGCTTGTTCTCCATATATATCTATGGAGAAATCTCCTTTAGTATTCCATAAAGAATTTAAATTTTCTTCCACAAAACCATAAGGTAGTCTTTGCAACAAAGTAACCAACAACAAAGGCTTGACAAGTATCAATATGTGGTTGAAGATCACCTGTAGAAAAGAAAGCAAAAGATTCATGAGAATCAGATCTCGGTTCTTCACATGCAAGCTTGATTGATGAAGAGATTGAAGAAACAATACAGTTCAAATAATTCTGATTTAATACTAGAGTTAATTTCATGAGATTTATCTCTACCAGAAGTAACCAAAGTCGAGAAATCTTCTGACCCAAGGATGAAATCAGAAGAACCGTTAGAATTAGAAGAGTTTCCTAAAATTTTGTCGATATTAGATGATTGTGGAGATTGATTGATGTCTCCAACCATGGCTGAATCAAAGATAATAGTTTCCCTAAGAAATCGCCCAAAAATCACCTGGACACGTCATCACCCTCACTCTCTATCTTCTCGAACATTCCTTTACCAACCTTCTTGACTGTTGCAGGTTGATTTTTTGAAATCGTTATAATGGTTATCTGTTATGTGGTTCTTTATTGTTGTGTTCATTTGGATGTTGTTGTAGTTAGCCACTTTCATTTCTAGGCTGGTTCCATCCTACCACTAACCTATGCGGTATGGTTTTTTCGTTGAACATATTGATCAATATCTATAGATGAGAAGGTTCCGCCCTACCATGAGCCTGAAATATAATATCATGAACATGTTCGTAATTGCTCATTTGGTCAATATCATGAAAGCGTATCCCATCTATCAGATTGTCTTTGCTCCATTTGGAATGTGTTGGTCTATCTTATATTGATTTACAGAAAAATCAACAAGCATCCACGCCGAAAGCTTTTTCCCGAGCATTCCTCAAGTGCACTTTATCCTTCTTTTTTTGTTTGATTTACTGAATACTATTCGCCCCAATCGGTCGTTGAGTATTGTGATTTCTTCTTTGTTTGTTTTTTTCAAATGGGAAGATAAATTTCAAGAGATTAGCGAGAGAACAAAATTTCAAGAACAGAATGTGATTCATAACAAGAAAACTATTGAGGTTGCCTATCAAGATTGTTAACATCATAAACATCTATGATGGTCCAGCCAGGCTAAATTAATTTGATTCTCTTTCTTTGATTTACTTGCTTAGGGTACTGCCCAAAATTCCACCAATGTGTTTGCATGGATAACCATCATATCTCTTATGCAGTGATTTGTGCTCGATGGGTTGAATTTGAGTTCGTTGCAGGTTTTGTAAGCGGGGAAGTATGATATTGACAAACAAAAGTAAGTGTATCGCATAAATGATTGAAAGGGGAAAGGAAAATGCGCTAGCACTATAAACGAGGTATCTGCATCTTATAAAATGTGTGTCTATGCACAAACAACACACCCTACATTAGAAGCTATCACTGAGGAGCTTGGTATTTTAAATTTGTTTAATTTCTTTAATAATATCATCCACGATATTGCACTGTCCTTTTTCTTCTCAAAGATTGAATCTGTATAACAGATGGATGCATGCACATGGCGTCAAAAAGGACAATTTAGTTACATTTTTACGATGATGTCAAGATTAAAGAAACATGAGACAAAACAACAATAAAAAAATCCTGGCTTAATTTGGCCCCACAGTGGAGTATTTGGCCCCATACAATTTTATACCCATCTAGGGTGAGTTGTTATGGGATGTCTTCATCTAGTGGAATATACTAGATTACCCTTTGCATTACACTTAATTAGAAATCTGATTTTCCTAATCATAATCATGATTTTTTAATCACATTTCTATTTCATTTGAATCATATATATGTGTTCTTCTCTTCTTCTTCTACTACTTTCATAACACCTTTTCTTTTTTTGAGTTCAACAAACCCTAATTTCAAAATCAACAAAGCAAGCTTACACTATGTCGATAACAATCAAGTACGTAAAACTAACAGATGGTTACAATGTAATTGATTTCTACACGTAAATGGCAGAATCAAAACCCTTCATTTCCACCCAGAATCGGTGTATGTAGTTGCAAATATATACCGATTGTTGTTGGTCTCGAGCAACAATCGTTTTTCTGTGTTACAGTTAACTAACGATTATTATTTCACAGAAACAATCGTTGAACATTAAGTACTTCGTATACCGATTGTTGTAACTCTGAATTGTTTGAACCTTTACTGGCATTTCAAAATCGTTTTATGATATGCATATTAAACACCGATTATGGATGACAGGTCCATATATGTTAAACTTAATTAATCGTTAGATAATTGGTTGTATGTTTACCGATTCTGGTTCTCTCAGAAAGTTTTGAACTTATTTCTATTTATCGGTTCTTATTAATAAATACATGCACCGATTTTGGTAAATCGTTTTATGTTTGAATGTATATAGGCCGATTAGTCTCTTAGTACCTTTAGATTTTTAAGTCGTTTCCATCGTGTTTATGTAACAGGGAACCAGAATCAAGTGGTCAACCAACACCAATTCGCGAAGATGAATCGAACCTTTCTCTTGTGATTTATCAACCTCCCCCACTACCAATGCGCCCTGATCATGCACTTGTGATTGAGACACGACGTCAAAGGAACGAACTCATTGACCGCCCTCCCCCACCACCAATTCGTGAAGATGAATCGAACCTTGCACTTGTGCTTTACCATGAACCTCCAGCACCAATTCGTGAGGATGATCCACGCGTGATTGAAACACGACGTCAAAGGGATGAACACATTGATCCTCTTCTTCCACGACCACGACATTTGCGTGGGGAAAATTCTCCTGGCCTGCGTAGGGATTATCGGGATTTTCTTCCTCCCCAAGTCGAAAGATTTGTCGATCATGATGAATGGCAAGCGCAAGCACCTCGTAATCTTAAAAGAAAGAGGGTTGGTGAGGTTGTGGATGTTATCCCTTGTGGTTGTACACTTTGTGCTGAAGTTGCACGTCTCCGTCCACTTGTTGAGGCCAATGGCGGACCGAGCTGGGAACTAATCCGCAGTCGAACAGGGTTTGGAACTGGTTTCACTGGTTGAGTTTTATTATGTGTTTTGGTATTGTGTGTTCTAGTTTATTTTATGTTATCGACATCTATGATGGTGAACTTCTGGTTATGAATGTATGGTTGACTTAAATCGTTGAATTTCTGGTTATGAATGTATGGTTGTTATGTTTGTTCATGTATTTATGCTTCCTATTTTGTTCCATAACCATGTGATAGTAGTTATTGTATTTCAGGATAATAATCGGTAAATACAATATCCAGTGTTAGCCGATTAAACACAATCGTTGTATTTGTAAGTCTGTTTACAACGAATATAGTTAATCAAATGTTTCAAACTCCTGTGCTCCACAATCGGCGTTTGTTACCATAAATTAACGCCGATTGATCTCAGATTTTTGAAAAAAATAGCCGTTGGGACTTTCATCTATAAAAGGACATAAAGAACTCTTAGTGTTTCCAACCCCTAAAATGGCTAAACCATCATCTTCTACCGGTACGCCTCCAACTTCTCCTCCACCCGAAACTCGAAACATAACTAGGGAGATAATCAATAACTACTACTACACCAAAAAATCAGATAAATCACCTCCTCTATTCACTCCCCCTCCATTTAAGAGATGGTATCCTACTCCCCCTAGACACTATGGTAGCCCAGTAGTTAAGCGATGCAAATCATCTACAACATCTTCTTCGTCGTCATCTAAGGTTCGAAAACCCTATAAAAATCCTTTAGACTCATTACCCGATGGACCTAAACCACGTCCCAAATTTACGTTGGAAGAAGATTTATGTCTTTGTAAAAACTATATGATTTTCTATCCGACCCCCGCTGAAATAAAACGAAATCGTGTTAAAGTGAATTATCCACAATTATGGACTACTGTCACTGAAGAATTCAAAATTGATGAACCTAGAAGCCAAGTTGTGCGAGATCAGAATGCGTTGGGGTTTCGATGGAGAAAAATACATAAAAGAGTCGACGAATTTATGCACTTGGTTATGTCGATCCGAGCTCAACATTCGGAAAATAACGATGATGAAATTTTGGCTAGGGCTTTGAAAGAATGGCAACGAATTAATGGGAAGATCTTCAAGTACGAAAAACATTACCGTCTCCTCAAGATTTTTATCGCAAACTGTTATATTGGTTGATTAAATTCGTTAAAGTATCTTTTGTAGACATAATCGGCGTTTATATTTAATCTTGTAAGCCGATTGTATTTACAATCGGCCTTCAGTTGACTTCATTGTAACCGATGCTTCATTGTCCAATAATTTGCTTTTAAATGTTTAAACATCGGCTCTTGTGGACTTATTTATTAACCGATTATTGATTTAAAATTTGGGCCAGCATTGAAATCGGCGTAATTGGTTCACAATATATACCGATTGTTGATTGTTTTCCCAAGAAAAAGAGCCGTTGGGATCACATCTATATAAGAGAACCTCCCCACACACATACCCTCCATATCAACTTGAAGTTCTTCTTTCTCCATTATTTATTTTTCAATTCAATAGGAGATAATGGGGGAATGGGGGAATTGGGACGCGCAAGAAGACTTAGATCTAGTGAAATCATTCGCGTATGTCCTACGTGAACGACCCAATGAACTCCGCACTATGTTTTGGAAGAGGGTCAAAGAAGTCTTTGTAGAGAGCAACGGGAATCGAAAACAACGTAATTCAAGCATGTTGAGCTTTCGATTCGATCACATGAAGATGGATATGCGAGAGTACGTTAGAATTATGGAAATGGTTAACCATCATCCCCAACGATCTAGTAGTTGGAAAGTGAGTATCGAGACATGTTTATACTTGTTTCATTGTTAGATTCTTGCATACTAACTTCATGCTTTTCTTTCACTCTTTCATTTTAGAAAGCGAGATTCGCGGTTATATGGGAAGTACGCCAAGGCCGACAACCATACGCTTTCAAGAAGTGTTATAACGTGTTGAAGAGACGTGCTCCGAGATTCATTGATGAAGTATTAATGGATGACAGGCTAGTTTGGAGCTACTAGATTATGTAATTTTAGGATTTCCTAAACCATGTGTTCAATTTCCTAAATCAATGAATGGGCCAGCTTTACTCCTGGTTTTTTCAGGAGCAATAATCGTTACAATATCACAAACTCCAACGCCGATTATAGAAAACAACAACAATAATCGTTAGAAATAGATTTTCTGATACACCGATTGTTTCTTAATTGTTGCTTAAATTGGTAGAACAGAAAACTAACAAACCCTCAAGTAAAAATCATAAAAACACTTCATAAAACAACATAAAACATAAAATTAAAAAGACCCCTTGTTCACCATCTCCTCTAGTGCTTCCTTTTAACCCCACTAGTCGAGGCATGTCCTCCCTCTCCCTTAACGGATGTTGCTTCAACCATGCCATCTCTAACCATTCCAAATACAGGCAAACCTCCAATATGGGTAGTGAAAGTTCGAATAGGAGGATTCCCTACAGTGATTACTTTGGGACCCAAGACTACAACCCCTAAATCTTTGTTAGGAGAATCCGTATAGATTGAAAGTTGCTCACCAATAATAAGACAGAGACGAGAATTGGGTTGGGATAACTCCTCAGAATGATCGACAAAGAAGCGGACCAACTTCTTCTCAATCGACACAGAATCAAAACTATCTCTGACCTTCATCTTAAGATGAGGGATGCTCACCAAGAAGCCACCAACTTTCCACATTCTTTTAGGATCAACACCTTCCCTTTCAGCCCTCGCGGTTTCCTCTTCTCTGTATTCATCCAAAGCAGCATACATTTTTTGCAACAAAATCTGTAACTCACTCTTGACAGCCATTGTTCAACCTTAAAACTTCTATATCTCTCTAGTCTCAATTCTCTAATGATTTTTGAAATATAAAAAAACTGATTTTTTCTCTCTAATAACCTAACCTATTTATAACCCAACAGAAACCTAAAGGCCCTTTATTAAGATTTATTGGGATTTATTTCAAATAAAACGCTTGGCATACATGCAAGTATGTTGACATAACGTGTACTGGCATAATTAAAGTCACACGGTTTACAATATCGAACAGTCGTGATTAATATTACTCAAAAACAGTTCGGAATCGGTTTATAATAATGCACATATCGAACGATTTTTTGGTGGCAGTAAATAATCGTTCTCTAAATTTGGTTTTACCTACCGATAGAAAAAATAGATTTCCTACATCGTTAGATTTTTTCTCTGAGATAAACCGATTAGTTGTTGATCAAGTAAATGGTTTTCCCTGTCTCCATAATCGTCTTTTATAACCGTTAATATAAAACGATTTTGGTTATTATATTCGGTTTAGTAGTTTGTAAAAATGCACCGATTGATTTGGTTAAATTTCTGGGCAGAGTAACAACAATCGGCTTACTTTGGTAATAATATGCACCGATTGTTCGAGAACCCAAGCATAATCGGCTTAAGTTTCCATATATATAGACCGATTGTGCGTTGTTCAGATTCAAGATTTTGGTTAAAAAAACTTGGGTGATTCTCATGGTTGATAATGTTTGATAATTTTTAATCTTGTTTTGATATGAGAGTTAAGACTAATTAATCTTGTTTAGACTTTAATCATGTAATTAGCAACTAATTGAGAAAGGGTAAAACAATTATCTTTTATAAGGGGTTTTCCGATTTTGCTATATAACAACCGCCGGAATTATTTTTTCATGGAGCCAAATACTCCCATATGGGGCCAAATTTAGCCAGGAAAAAAATATCAAGGGAAGTTGAGCCCCGGCCAACGACCAAGGTGATTAGTTGAGAAGGTTTTAAATTTGACCGTGGAGCCAAGTTTCCACGCGGGGGGGGCTAAAAATTTTTTTTAGAGTTTCTGGTTATAGTGAAGGTGGGCTAAAAAAAAAAAATTTATAGGGGGCGAAATGTGATTTGGTAAGAATTAAGGGGGTGCTACAGCACCCCCTAGCCCACTACTGGCTCCGCCAGTGACCCCGAGTTTCTTTCTCTGGAAACTTCAAGAAAAAATCAAAAACTCCCCTTCTTGGTTGAGACTGTGATCGACTTGGGATTGCTCCTATTGGAGTGAATCCAAGCTGATCATGGGTAGTGTAATAGATGTTAGATTTTATGAAGTGTTTGCTTCTTGCTGATTTAGGGGCTTCGGAAAATAGTGATGCCCTCGGATTTTACTTTAAATGTCCAGCCGAATTATAGGGGGTGTCAAAAAATGGTGAAATGACTAAGTAACCCTTATACTTATTACACCCCACTTACAAATTATAACACCCCACTTAATATTTTTCCTAATCTAATTTAAATCAAAAACCAAACATGTCAAAACTTAAAAATCAAAACATCAAAAAATTTCCCCTTCTCCTCTCTTCTCCTACTTCACTTATCTCCTCCAAAATTTTCATTTTCGATTTTTTGATCATGGATGCAACCAACAATGGTAGAACAATTGAGTACCAAAGGTAACCATCTAAACCCACTCTTTGGTATTGATTTGGTGCTAAGACTAAGTAAGATTCACTCCATGAAAATCAAAAAACGAGTACCAGAGATACTTACGGCTCGCATCTGAAGAACAGCTAGCCGTAAGTTTACCATTAAAGCTTCAGATCTAAGACGTAAGTTAATATTAGTAGCCGTAACTTACTTACGGCTAATACCGATACTATACTTCGCAGACGTAAGTGCAATGTAAATCAAAAATTTGTGTCGCAAGGTTACCAGCCGTAAGTACAAGTTAGCAGCCGTAACTAATTTTGTCATGAAGTATTAAATAATCAGTTTTTTCTTTTGCTCCGATTTCTGTATACTTTTGGTGTATTAACTATGGATAGTACACTTGATAGTTGTAATTGAAATCGAAAGCTCACTTTATCAGAGCTTCACAATGGAGATATCTTCTGAAGTTTAAACTAGTGACACAACGAAATATGTGTCTTGGATTTTGATCCAAGACGTATGCTTGTCATGACCCTACTAGTCTTAGAATGGTTACTGGGGGAAAGAGAAAAGCAAACAATTACCGACTGACACTTATCAAGTTATCAACTTATCTTGCACAATGAATATGAAGTAGTGTTTGTATTGTTAATATGCATATCTCCTTTTAGAAACATGTTTGGGCTATTGTTTTTCATATTACTGAAAGATGCTTTCTTATATTTTCGGGAACAAAGAAAAGAGTTTGAGATGGATTTGTTACTTACGGCTGCTAACTTGTACTTACAGCTGGTAACCTTGCGACATAAAATTTTTGATTTACATTGCACTTACGGCTGCTAACTAGAGTATCGGTATTAGCCGTAAGTAAGTTACGGCTACTAATATTAACTTACGTCTTGGATCTGAACCTTTAATGGCAAAGTAACTTACGGCTAGCTGTTCTTCAGATTCCAGCCGTAAGTACTTCTGGTTCACGAATTTTGATTTTCATGGAGTGAATCTAACCTTGTTTTCAATACAAACGATTGGTTTTAGATGCTTACGTTAGGTGCTCCATGATAACAATCTTGAATCGTAAAACACTGAGAAAAACACTTCAT
>JAJJMA010340256.1:26862-42488 GCA_023529015.1 Papaver nudicaule
CCAAATGGACTGTCACACACAGTGACATGAAATGTCACTGTCACTACCCCCCTACAAACTGATGATCACCATTAATCTTCAGTTTGCCTTTCAAAAATAGAAAACGAGGTCCATGTAGAGCTTTGGTGAAAATGTCAGCTACCTGTTCCAAAGTAGGCACATAGAAAATATCCAAAGCTTTTTGCTGCACAAGTTCTCTGACAAAATGATAGTCAATATGCACATGTTTCATCTTGCTATGTAGTATAGGATTGGATGCCAAAGAAATAGAGCTGATGTTATCACAGCCAAGCCTTGGTGGAGCAATAATTGGAAAATGTAAATCCTTAAGGAGAAAGCAGACCCATACCATTTCAGCTGCACTATGTGCTAATGTCCTGTACTCTGCCTCTGTGCTGGATCTAGCAACAGTACTCTGCTTCTTAGATGACCAAGAGATAGGATTTTCTCCCAAATAAATGCAGAAACCACCAGTAGACCTTCTATCATCCACATTGCCTGCCCAGTCTGCATCAGAAAAACCTAACAGAGTTGATTCTCCTTTGTGGAAAGTGATACCATGATCCAAAGTGCCTTTAAGATATCTTAAAATTCTTTTGGCTGCTGTCAGATGCTGAGAAGTTGGATGCTGCATGTGTTGACAGACCTGGTTTACAGCATAACAAATGTCAGGCCTGGTCCATGTAAGATATTGTAGAGCACCAACTAATGATCTGTACTCAGAAGGATTTTCCAAAGGAGTTCCAGTTGCTTTGCTCAACTTAGTTGTAGCACATGCTGGTGTGTTGCAAGGCTTAGCACCAGTCATGTCAAATCTCTTCAAAAGATCAAGAGCATATTTGGTTTGAGAGAGAAAAAGAGAAGAAGAATCCCTCTTGACCTCCAATCCTAAGAAGTAGTGAATATCTCCAAGATCTTTAACTGGAAAATGTGACTTCAACATGTGAAACAGCTCAGCTTGATAAGATGCATCATTACCAGTCACCAAGATGTCATCAACATAAACCAAAACAATGGTAATAAACTTGCCATTCTTGAGAACAAACAGAGAATGATCAGCTGTAGAAGCAACAAAGCCAGCAGAGAGTAGAATTGTGGACAATTTCTCATACCATGCTCTAGGAGCTTGCTTTAATCCATATATTGACTTGTGAAGTAAGCAAACCCAATCTGGATGATCTGGATCAACAAAACCAGGTGGTTGAGTCATATATACTTCCTCTTGTAAATCACCATGCAGAAAGGCATTGCTCACATCCAATTGATGCACTTTCCAACTGAATTGAACTGCCAAAGCCAAAACTACTCTCACTGTTGTGGGTTTTGCCACTGGACTGAAAGTTTCAGTGAAATCCTCACCATACCTCTGATGAAAGCCCTTTGCCACTAGTCTGGACTTGTTCTCAGCATGAGTCCCATCAGCTTTAAACTTATCCTTGAAAACCCATTTACAACCAACCACATTCTGTCCTGGTTTAGGTGGAACCTTAGTCCATGTACCTGCTCTTTCCAGTGCAATATGTTCCTTAACCATTGAGATTCTCCATTTTGGTATCTTGTTAGCCTGAGTAAAACAAGTAGGAGTAGGAGGAGTAACATCACATAAAAAGGCAGCAGGTAATAAATGTTTAGTAGCTAGCATACTTTTGGGCTTGAATATTCCCATTTTGGCTCTAGTAACCATTGTATGATCATTCTTAGGTACAACAGACTGATTGGATGGGAGTGTAGAAATACTAGCATCAGAGGATTTATTGACCAAGTTTGTAGGAAGTTCATTAGAACAGTCATGAAAAATTTCTTCAGTACTTGACTCAGAAATAGGGATACTTGACTCAGAAATAGGGGTACTTGACTCAGAAATAGTGATGCTTGACTCAACAGCAGAAAGTTGAGCAGGAGATAGAAAAGGAAAATGTGATTCATTGAATATCACATGTCTTGAAATATAGACTCTACCAGTTGCAGGATCCAAACATCTATATCCTTTATGATTAAGACTATATCCAATGAAGATACAATGTTTGCTTCTAGGTTCAAGTTTATGAGAAGTATATGGCTTAAGCCATGGAAAACATGAGCAACCAAAAATCTTGAGAGAAGCATAATCAGGAGTTTTATGAAATAAAAACTCATAAGGAGAAGCATATTGAATTGATTTAGTTGGTAACCTATTGATGAGATAATTAGCAGTTTGAAATGCTTCAACCCAAAACTTATCAGGTAAACCAGATTGAATGAGCAGAGTTCTACTAACATCAAGAATGTGTTTGTGCTTACTCTCAGCAACACCATTTTGCTCTGGAGTGTGAGGGCATGAAAATTCATGTGAAATCCCTTTGTGAAGCAAGAAATCTTGCAGAGCATTGGAAATGAACTCACCACCACCATCAGTTCTAATACATTTGACAGACAAAGAGAGTAAATTCTCAATTTGAGTAACAAACTTGACAAAAGTATTCTTAAAATCAGATTTATTGATAAGTGGAAATATCCAACAGTACTTAGTGAACTCATCAACTACATTAGCATAGTAGTGATAACCTGAGACAGAGCCAACATGGCATGGTCCCCAAAGATCCATATGCAGTAGCTCTAATGGCTTACTAGCATTACTTATTGACAGACTGAAAGGAAGTTTATGACTCCTTCCCAACTTACAAGCATTACAGAAAATAGGCTTTTTAGACACATGAGACAGATTTAACATGTGACATAACCTTTGCATGGTTTGAAAAGAAGGATGACCAAATCTGTGATGAAGCAATTCACTCTGTGATAGGGAAGCAGAAAAGGCTGTATGCTTGGAGTTGTTTTTGCTGGTGAAGTAGAATGGATATAAACCATTTTCATGTGGTCCTTGGAAAAGAATCTTCTGAGAGATGAGATCCTTTACATAAAAGCCAAATGAATCAAAAGTTATAGAGCAATGATTATCTCTAGTGAACTTATGAACAGATAATAATTTCTGAGTGGCTTTAGGAACAACTAAGACATTGTCTAAGTGAAAAGAATGATCATCAACAGTTTTAATAGTATGGCCAAAATGAGAAATATTCATACCTTGGCCATTAGCAGTGGTGATTAACTCTGAACCATCATAAGGAGAAGCATCCTCAAACTCATCAACTTCAGCTGCAATATGGTTGTTAGCTCCACTATCAGCATACCAAGGATCAGAATCAAAGACATCAGCAGCAGCAAGCATTGCACTGAGGTTAGTTGGTGGTGTTCTTCCTTGATAACCAATGTTAAGTCTCTGATTACAAGTTATAGCTGTATGTCCAATAATCTGACAGATCTGACACTTTTCCACTGCAACATTGCCTCTACCAGTACCAGACCTATGAAAGATTGCAGGATTTGGAAAACGACCACCTCTAAAATTATTGTTGTTACCTCTATAACCTCCTCTATAATTACCTCTTTGAGAATGTCCTCTTGAATAGGAGCCAGAATGAGAGTAATTAGTAGCTGTAAAGGCTCTTGAATCAGAATTTCCTTTAGATAGTCTAGCATTCACAGCAGATTCTTCACTCAACAAACTGTTATGCAACTCAATACAAGTTACAGGAGGATGCTTGTGACGCATAGAGGTTGCAAAAGGAATGTATTCATCATTTAAAGCTTTAAGAGTAATAACCACAAGATCCTTGTCTGAGATACAATCTCCAGCAGCTGCTGATTGATCTGCTAACATACGAATCTCACTGATAAGAGCTGGAATTGATTTCTCACCTTGAGTAATAGAGAATAACCTTGTCCTGAGTTGAATTGAGTGAGTAGATGACGATCTTCCAAAACGATTCTCAATACTGATCCATAGCTCATGAGATGTGCTGTAATTGGAGAAATAGACAATTACAGTATCAGTAATTGTTAGATGAAGCCACATCAGAATAGTAGAATCTTCAGCTTTCCAATCAGTATACAAAGGATTCTCAATTCCACTCTGCTGATTACGCGCATTTGTATATTGTGGAGGACAAGGATGTGAACCATCCAAGAAACGCATCAATCGATATCGCTGGATAACAGGATTCAACAAATTTCTCCATGAGACAAAATTGTCTTCCTTCAATTTCAGTGAAACTAGATTTTGCAAGACATTTAGGCTAACATTAGAAAATGAATTTGCAGTTGGATTCTCCATTGATGAAGAAGAAGAAGGAAATTCACTTATCATCAACAGAAGAAGAAACAAGAAAAAGCAAAGATTAAACTCGGAGAAAATGAATCTGAGTTAAAGAAATTTCTCAGGAAATTCAAGAAAATTGGATTGAATCAGAGTTCATAGCTTCAACAAAGCGGAAAAGAAGTCAAACGACTGAAGAAGAAGAATTGTTGAAGCAGAAAAACACCATTAAAGGATCAGACCTAAGCTGTTAAGCTATTCATTGCTCTGATACCATGATAACAATCTTGAATCGTAAAACACTGAGAAAAACACTTCATTCATTACACTCAAAACATTACAGACCAAAACAGTTAAGACAACACTTAAATACAAATGATTAAAGGATAAGACGAACATGTGTAGAACACACGGATGCAAAACCAGGCTGGCACAGGCTGGCACACGAGTGCGTTACACGTACGCCATAACAGGCTGGCACACATGCGAGAGACATGAGTCACAATATCTAAACTTGCGCACTATCGCTTAACCTGCACTGCAACATATCTACGCTGTACCAAATGGACTGTCACACACAGTGACATGAAATGTCACTGTCACTACTCCATTGTTCCACCATTGTTGGTTGCATCCACGATAAAAAGAAAAAAAAAAAAAAAAAACTTATAGCCGGCGGCGGCGGCGGTGATGGAGGTGGCGGTGACAGTGGCGGTGGAGGCGGCGGTAATGGTGTAAAAACACCATGACTTAATTATTTTTTGATTATCAATTTAATCAAGTTTAATTTAGTTAATTATGTGGTAACTTATTAAACACTAAACATAAAGGGGTAGTTTTGGTATTTAAAAAAAATACAAGGGAGAGAGCAAAATTACTTCTGGGAACCAGAAGTCTGAGGGCATCGGTTTTTTCCGAAGCCCCTAAATCAGCTTTCTTTTTTATTTCCCGGAGAGTTCTTCTTCATGCAAGGTGATGATTTCTTCATTCCTTGTTCTTATTACAATAACTAGATTCGCACGGGCCCGAGGTCCGAAGGCGTGCCGTGGTCCGTGTCCTATACTATCGGGTATGGCTCGAGTCATTTTTTTCATTTCGATACCAACGATGCTTGAGAATGCCTTTCAGTGTTCTGCATCTTAAAATTACAGAGAGGAGGAAAGCTACTTCAGCATGAATCAAATTGAAGAAGAGCGGAATAAAGGATAGAAACCTGGCTTCGATACCAACGATTTCGTTTTCTATTGCAGTGATGAAATCAGGTAAAAAAAGCGGAATGTTTTAATATCTATAGCGGTTAGGATTTGCAAACTGATTTGAGTTTGATAAAGATTGTATTCGAATTCAAATCTATTTATTGCTTGCAGATGATCTATGGTTTCAGATTGAATTTCTAATGTAAGTTCCAAAACCCCCAGTTTTGGTTTTCCTGACCATGTAAATCCCTAATTTTGGTCCTTATGACTTTGTCGATTGATTATGTATTTCATTGTTTTTTGTCAATTTAATTGAGCGTGTATTTCATTGTTTTGATCAGTTAAATCAAAGATCAATTCTTTCTCTATCTCACAGAGTAGCAGCAGTGGTGGTATGGTGCTCTGATCAGTTTTCATTCATGGAGATTCTAGAGATAACACGATTTTGAATATGGGTTCTAATGATATCTCTTACATAGCCAATCAATCAATTTGAAGAAAATGAACTCACCAAGCTTGGCAACAAATTACATGAAAATAAACTGGAAAAGCAATCAGAACTAACCTTAGCATATCCGGCTGGTCCGGTAAGTACCACTGTACCTCTCTGCCTACATTATTGCATAGTGGGTTGAGCTATTTCTAGACCGGACCTGATCATTGTACTAATTGCATTTTCTCATAGCAGTAAATATAACGTGAAGCTGTTCGTGAGACATGATTAAGGTCCCATTGCTATTTATTCCAGCACATGTTTTGGCTCAGATTCATCCTCCGTCTGGTTTAGATTTTGTCTGTCGTACATCAGATTTGCCTCGTAGTTCTCAGCTGCAAAGGATATGTAATCTGTGCTGTAGAACTTATGTGTTTCTCCCAGGAACAGGCTGGTCATTCTTTGGTTGATCTCGTCTACTTTATCTGCATCGAGAGAGAACACCGCTGTATGGGCTAGGCACTGCTTAGAGAAACCCATGGCTGAAAAACCATTGTATGTCACTGACAGAACATCATTAAGAAATTCTGTCTCACTTGATATCAAAAGCAGTGATAGCACCCGTTTCGTTGTCGTTGAAGGAGCCCAAGTCGACGTTATAAAGGATCTCCCTGATGCTCAAGACATCCTGGCCATGCAATTTGAAAACAATGGCAAACAAAAAATATTGGAATGCAGAATTCCCTTGAGATAAATGATGGCAACTCAATGAGAAAACGAAATTACCGACAATGGCATTTTCCGCATAGACGACCTAGAGCGGTTGAAACCAAGTGCATCACTAACATTTCATCATAAAAGGAGTTATTACTTATTAGTATTGTTAATCTATCATTCAGAAAAAGAAAAAAAAAAAAAAATTTTTAAAAGAAAGGAATTTATTCTAACAAACATATGCTTGTAGAAAAATGAAACCGTTTCCATTAACAAAATGTGCAAGAATTTACGTATCATTACATCAATTACACCAAGACCCTTTAATTAAGTATCATTGTATACGTTTCACTGCCAGAGATTCTTGGGCAGTCATCGCCTATGTACATGTAACTGTGGATATGATTCAAAGTCAGAAATTCATTGATGTTGGGTGTTCGGCACACTCTAACACTAAAACAGAAAAGTCCATAGACTGTATTCTTTAAAAGGAAAATCAATTCACACAAAATAAACTGAAAAAAGAGATTGAACCCAAATTTTGCACAACCAGTTTTCAAACTTAAACGAACCAATTCCACTTATCGCCATGCATCATTTATATAAACAAAAAAAGATCTCATTTGCATGATATATTTCGCAGCTATCACACTCAAAAGTAAAGAAAAACTCTACTTACTTGAGATAGGTAACAAATTAATTAGCCACAAAAACAAATCAACCAAAAAAGAACAATTATTTGCTATTGTAATGTTATCACTTTGATTTTCAGGTGTGGTTTAGCTCCAATGTCTCACCTGCCCACCAATAGCACCTCCACTGATCGAACACTAATGCAAAACACTTCAACAACTCCAGTCCTACGGGCAACACCACCAACAGGACCACCACCAATACCATCTAATGGATGTCGTCAAAATCAAAGTGCACCAAAGTGAGGCAACTATGGGATTATAATCCTGCATAGCAGAAAACTTCAATCAATTCAAAAAAGGTTTTGAGAAGAAAATGAAGCTACTGACATGAAGTCATACTAACTATTCGTTTCGTAGTACACACTTTTTGCTTCAGCATTTTGGACGCGTGAAGAACAAAACGATAACCCAAGCATAATGCAAAAACGGCAACCACATAATGTGCAGAACCAGGATTTTGAGATAGTAAGAAGAAACTGTAAAATAATATTTCATGTCCAGATTCTTTTTAAAGACAAAAAAGAGAGTTCTTTCAGATAGTAAGAACAAAATGAATAAGTATAAAAACTCAGTCGCTTAAGTCTAAAATAGCATCAGTATGAACCACAACCCATTGCAGCTCCTCTTTTGGTCGAGTCCACCATATGCCTTAAAAAGAGTAGGTAGATAATAAACCCATTTACGTGTATCGTTCCATACCTTTCTTAGTCTCATTGTACGTACTCATAAGTTTATTCTTCTTTAATGTCTAAACTCCAAAATCAGACAACTAAACCAAACCAAAACTACCTAATCCGTAGAAGCAATGCTTGAACAAAGAAAAAATAACTAAATTGTCTCATAGTTTTCCATTGTGTCTGCAGACGATACATAAACATTACTCGCACATCTATCTTAGATGTTGCTGGTCTATACACTATGTGCAAAATATAAAAAATCAACATATCATCAGGCATAACACATACCCATGTTTCTTTTCAAACCACGCCTCTTTTCCTTCCCATTGTTTAGCCGGAAGCTCAGAATTGGTTAGGTGTAAGTCTGATATCCTCAAAGCCTAAGGCAGTTTATGGATTGTGTAAGATACTTAGGATTCCTAGCCGAAGCTAATACTGGCAGCATTAGGGAAAGGTCATGGAACAAACATGTTTATACAGGGAAAGGTCCTGGGATGGAGCGAATCTTGAGTTGCTGCAGTTTCCTTTGGAAAGGGACCCTTACAAAAGCCTCCATTAAGCCCAATCCACAACCCCATTTGCCTTAAGTTCATGTCCACCAATAGCAACAGCTGCTAAGCAACTTCCTGCACAAAATGGATGCAAGTAATAACGTTTCCATTGGAAATTTTAAGCAAGATATTTGACCAATTACAAATCAAGTAAGTTGCATCAATTAGTACCTGTGCAGATATTTAACTACTTAGGCATTTGTAGTAAATGTTTCGGCCCATACCATCAATTAGCTAAGAAAGCAATTGCTCTATGGAAAACAGTATACTGCATGTCCGTATAAATTGTTTTAAACGATACGCGCGTATCGGCACACAACCAGTTTCTTAGCACTTTTAAGTTTGATTTTCCCAACCTTCAAGTCGCGAACTTTCAAAATCAGATGGAGAGACGATATTTGCGACTTAATATCTTCAAACTAACTCAGGACGACATTTGAAGGGATGAACAACATAATATTTGTAGTTTCTTCATGTTATCATAATTAGTCCAGTGGTACTTGTCTATTATTGGTACTTTCTCTTTTGCTATTCAGTTGAGCTGGCGCAAGTAGGTATATACCATCAAGTAGGTACGCACATGAGAGCTTCTAAAGCGTCACAACAGCACCACTTCTCCATTATTCTGCAACCCAAAAATCAAGTTTCAAAACTGATGTTCCTTGTGATCGAGAAATCACTTACGGACTATTGAAAAGCAGTCGAAACATGTCATTTAGCATGAAGTAACCTCCTTGAGGACGGGGAATCAAATGAAGAGTCTGTGAGAGATAGACAGAAGGAGAATCATAAGTTTGTATGCATATCTATGTAGATTTAAGACACAACTAAGAGAGAAATGAACAAAAAGAAAATTAAATTCAAAATAAATAAAGAGTTTCCCAGTTTTGCCTCTACTAATTTAGTAAAGCTGAATTCTACGAAATTCAGAAAAATTATTAACAGAAAAATTTAACAAAATGCAGACTTTGATGATCACAAAATATTTCACGTTTTAATAGTTTACCTGAGTATACTTACGGACATAACCGAACCCCGTCATAAAATCACCAAACACCATGACGATGAGAGCTCCGTTGGAGTTGTTTGGATCAGCAAGCAGACAATCAACACTTGTAAATCTAGACATTCTGTAAAAACCCATTAAACCCTGCAATAAAAGAAACCTAAACAATATTTTCAATTAATGATAAAGCGAGGGTTTACCAAGAGATGATAGCATATTTGCTTGTTTATCAAGAGCCAAGGAAATCGTACCTGCAAATCAGAACAAAATGGTATTGATTACAGGAAAAAAGGGTTAGGTTTAACAGATACAAATTGAATTTGGAGTTAAGGAAATTATACCTAGGGAAAAAAGGGTTAGGCTGTACCGTTTTTTTTTTTAACGTGACGGAATTTGCGAGGAGATAATATTGAAAGATGGCGCGGCTCCATTGCACAGTTGGCTCTTCGGTGGAAACGGCGAGTTTTGATTGGTTGGGAAATCCGTGGTGGGACCTCGAACTCTAATATTCGAGCTTTGTTCAACTTTAAATGTAGATGAGTTATTTGGTACTCCTATTACTAGTGGTAAGCCCGTGCGTTGCACGGGTCCATATGATGCCACATTATTAAGCACCCAAGCTATGGAAGGCTACGGGGTTTGGCCCCACTTGCATTTTGCTTTAAAACCTATTAAAGGCTAAGATTAATATAAATCAATCTCGACCCATTTTCTGCAATTCAAATCGTGTACCATCGAGTTTAATCCACTACCAAGACTAACAGCCATGTGTGACCTTGAGGATGGGTTCTCTTCCCCAATACTTCGATGCAGCTAAGTCATATGTACTGTGTTCATATTCCTGTACAAACATCTTAGTGTTTCTCAATTATAGCCATGTACCATGAATTACAGATTCTTGTACATACATCTTAGCTTCTTAGAATAGGCTGTTAGTACTCCCCTTTGAGATTGGTGTGTTTCACATTACTGGATTCCTGCAATCAGCCTCAATGTTCCTGCATGCAGATAACCTTTAGCTTACTCATTTAAAACCTAAGCAGCTGATATGTTACCTATAGCCTACTTATTAAAACCCAAACAGTTATCTTCAAAAAAAAAAGTAATGAGTAGCCTTTCTACCCTTAACAGAAGTAACGACTGCACAAACTATAGATTTAGCAAAAAAAAAGACTGCACAAACTATAGAATCTTAGTTTGAATTTTATGGTGGCAAAGTACTTCTCTGTTGAGTGCGTGCTTATTGTAAAGTCTATAGGAGATATGTTTCCTGGAGTCATGGAAGACATTTTCCCAACTGTTTCAAAAGCCATGACCTTTTAACGTAGTAGATTAACCTTATTGCCAATTCAAACAACACTGAAAAGCATTTTGGTACAAAAGAACTACTATGCACAACATGAAAGAGGTATTGGTTATTTTTGGGCTGGGATTTTGGAAGAGAAAAAAATGATTTTATGCCAGAATTTTTGGCCTTCTTTTTGCTACAGGTACCAAGTTGATGTATGACGCGCTTTCTAAATATACGCATGATGTGCGCTGCGTATAGCAGAGCTAAATATTGCCATGAGAAAAATGTAAAGTTGTGCCATCCATGGGAGTCGAACCCACACCCTACATGGTTGAGAACCATGTGCTCTTCCATTTGAGCTAGGACAGCATATACTATTTCCTCATGTAAGTGGGATTTAACTTTATCGAATTTCAGATAATGACACTTGAACACAAATGATTTTTATTAAAACCTAATTGCAGCAGATAAGTTACCTATAGCTTACTTGCTAAAGTAGCGTGTAGAGCTCCACAAAGTCGATTAACACGAAAGCACCCATTGTCTCTACCAATCCAAAAGAAAGCCAAAGATTTAGTAAAGTTAGAGCCTTGGACTCTACAAAAGGTTCAATCTAAAATCTTTGCCCTAAGCAAATACCCACGGAAGATAAAAATCTTGTGAAATGTTAAGTTAATGAATCGCGGTGCAAATAATATATTGATTTTCTTCCTGCCTTTACTTTAAACAAACTCCCTACTTTAAATTTATCTGCGACCCCACTTTAATCTGTTTGTGAGTCAAAAGAAAAATCACCAAGCTATTTATGTCTATAAGAAGCAAGTGAGACCTGTGGCCAAATAATGCTACTCCATCTGAATACTTGTACCGAACGGATCACTACTTCTCATCCCTTGCTACTCCTTCCTATCATTGTCTCAAACCTTTTCTTTTTTCCAAGAACTCGCTGACCTGCCAAAGCATAAAATGACCAATGCAGATAATGATTTCATACTTGGTAACCTTTTGGATTAATCCTTACCCATATTTTCGTCTCAGCTTCTTCCTCCTGAGCTCGCAAGAAGGCTGCCAACACATCATTTCCTTGGAAATCTTCTGGCACTTGCTTAGGTGGTGGAGGTAGGCCAGCAATAATCTTCGTTCTCTTTCCTATTTTTAGTACACTGCTGTTCTTGTCAAGATGAAGGTTGTCTTGTCATGTTCACCATATCATCCACCACCTGCCAGTAAAACAGACACATTAACTATACTTGTCTTGGCAAAACAGGCACCTTCCTTCAAGGGCTCAACTGAATCTCTGCATGATATGTTTTGAGTATCAATATGCCAATTTCACACATATTAACTGCCAATCTCAATATAAGAAAAGGCTTGTCATACAAAGAATAAACACATGTCCACTGAGTTCTCACATTCACATTATGTGACATAACAATCCAATTTTCACCAAATCAACGTCAGAAGTTTAAACAGGAATTCAACAAACACAACAATTGCTATATCACCGTATATCACCAGTTGTATAATAAAACAAAAAGCAAAATGTAATGCTGATAATACCATGTTTAATTGGCAACCTACCAACGATCCACATGCCATAGTAGGCTCTCCTAGGATCCGAGTCTCTGATTCTTTTCATCTTTCTTTGTTCCGACAATGAGGTTTCTTATTTTTCTTATCAACATTCCCATCACATCTGTATGCACAATATGAGGTAGCTTAGATTAGCCAGTCTGTAAACTAAATGCACAATTGAGCGTACCTTTTACGATCAACTCAACTCTTCCTAGCTTCAAATGTGACTGATATAACAATATGCAGATTGGACACCTGAACTTTGCTTCAAGAAAGGTTGATTTCTATAAGGATAAAAAAAAACAATAGCCAACTGAAATTAGTTCCCAAGTAAATCAACATTTGCATCGATGATATAAATTCCCAATTGTAAAACAACATATTGCCACTTTGAAACTGATACTCGACAGTGTTGCATACTTGAGATGAAACTCGAAAATCGAGTATACTCAAACTTGGTTGTACGCATACTAAAAAGAAGATGCTAGGGTTTGCACTCAAATAATAAGATAATCAAAGATTGCACTAATTGAAGACTACAAACGCAAAACTAAACTTGTAACGCCTAAAAATTAGAACACAGTGAGCTCGAATATCATGTTAACACTATATTAATTGAACTGTATATTGAGCTCCAGTACATTGAGCTACTAACCCATTAAAATATGTGTAAAAAACACTACTATTTTTCAGCAGACTTCTTATGGGAAAGGAGGCAATGTCTCTATGACTAAATACTATAATGACCTGGTGGTGGTTCAACCATTTACTTTCACTTTTTGCAAGAAAATTGACTTGGCTACTGGGCATAAAGCCATATTTCGTCATACACCAAGCTTCTTCCAAAGAACCAAGTAAACCAAATGTAATTTATTACACTCTGGGTCATACACAAATCTGATTTATAAAAATCAATATAACAAACATAAGTGACAAAATTATACAGATGAGTGGCTTACCATCACTCAAAGGACATATTCCATTCCGAATAGCACAAATGCATTGGGTCTTGGAGCAACCTGCAAAATCATTAGAAACCTCATCGTGAGTTGTTGTGCTTAATTACCATTTGAATTCTTGGCTTAACTAACCTGGTGTGTTAACTTAATCATGACACTTCCTCAAATTGGCTTCCTCAATGAATTCTTGGCATTATTTGAATTGGGAAAAGAGAGCTACTATGTAACCAAAGCAATGCAGAAAGCAGAAAATGAAGATACAGATTCAGTGAACTCCACATGAATGGTGGAAAATGTACCTGAACTCTGTACCATGTGAAATAACTACAACAATCCAGTGGCAACCGTTTTGTATTATTCATAAAGTGGAAGTGCATAAGAAGACTACCACTGCCAAGGAAGATACGATGAACAAACTATTCATGGAATTCAAAGTACCACATAAGGAAGTTCGGTCGAACCCCGACTTGCCTCAACCACGGCCAATGGTTTCTTAGAATTCCTGTGTTGAAGAAGGCAAGCTATCTGATCCTCGGCATTTCTACCAATAAAAAATATGTTAGGTCTCAAAAATATACAGCTGAGTAATACAAATGAAGTGGTTCTGATAATGATCCTAAAAATGATAGTCTTCCTGCCACCCAAACACACCAAAGCACTTGTACAGATGGAATTCTATAATATCATCGTCTTTAACAAATTAGAAAAATCAGTTTCATTAAACATTAACAATTCACATTAGCACTATTGACTCACCCAGATAGGCTTCACAATCACAATATCCTGTGGATACACTACGCAACGCATCGGTGTGTTCTAAGCAGCCCACTGACCACCTGCTAAAATATGGACAATCAACCCATTTAAATAGTGATAACTCAGGATGTTTGGATAATAGAAGGCTTAATACCTGTGAAAGAAGCATGACCAAGAGCATAATTTTTTGCCTTGTAATGCTCGAACCATGTACTCGAGGAGCACCAGTTGCGAGCTTATCATTTTAGTGACTGCTGCTGACAACGGAAAACCAAAAAGAGCTAGATTTTCAAGTCCTCCCATTAGTACCAAAGCAGACCCCCCCTGCCAATATCCCTTTTATGATGACCTGAGATAGTTGTACAATGAAGAATCAATTAAGAAAAGATAGTTGTACAAAAAATGAAAACTCCGCTTCACAATAATGAGATAGTCTTTTTGAATGAATGAGGCCTGATTGATAAGGTGAATCACTGTATCGTCATTGTCACTTTGTATATTGGTTTAGTGTACTACATAAAATTTACGTCCAAATCCACCCACACGTGATTTTTAGACCTTTGTCGATGTCTAAATGACAAAAAGGAAGTTAAAGTTTAGTTTGCTTAGCAAAGTGCTTCAAAACATGTTTGCGTCTGCTGAATTAAGTCTCGAAGTCTATTTGTCTTCAAGCTAATTGTGTCAACAATCACCTACATAGTCAGTGATGACTATGGAGGCTGTTGTGTAATTAAAAGAAATAAGCAGCCATTGTTTATAATGTCATAACGTAACCTGTCAAAGACATTAATACAATCTAAACTCCCATAACGTCTATGACTATGAAAGCAATTGGGGTGAAACTTGTGACTGAGCTTTGACACATCTATAAGAGTTAAACAACAATCTGTCTTGTGGTAATATGAATATGTGTCTTACTAAAGGCCTTGAATCTATAAGAGTTAAACATGGATCTGTAATGTGGTAATATGAATTAACGAAGGCCTTTCATTATTGAGATAATAGATTCAAAAATGTGTAATACAGTTCATCGCTCCCAGTAATAACTCAGTTTTGCAAACAAATTAAGGAACAATATAAATTGGGCCATATAAATTCCATGCTTTCAAAGATGAAATGAGTGGTGGGCTTGATGAAGTGAAAATTCAAGGAGAATTCTCACCTTTTTTGTCCTTGTTTTCAATTCTAGATCATTTCATCTTCTCCCATCTACTTGATATGTGATTTTCCAATATTTTAACATGTACTTCTCAACTGGATGGAATAATGTAAAGGCGACAACATTAAATCTAAATGAATCTACACAAAGACGTTCAAGATTTGATGTAATATTGTCGTGGTTACTATGAATTTATTTGATTATCTAATTGTGCAGCTAAAAGAATCCTTAAGTACATCAAAGTTGGAAAAAACAGAAAACCAAGATGAGTACTTAGAAAACCTCACCTCTGTGGATCCAAAAGTCCTGAGTTGATTGAAACCCAAATTTCAGCGTTTTTTTCCTGCAAAACAATTCCAAACAAATAATAGTTAGAAGAGAACGAAGGATCATAAGCTCTCAACATTAGAACCTACCACGAAACAGTGACAGGAAATGACCACATGATTTACCAACAGAAAGTTGATACAAAATTAACT
>JAJJMA010340278.1:0-10772 GCA_023529015.1 Papaver nudicaule
GGCTAAAGCCTCGTATATTGTTTATTTCACATGTTTTCTATTTTGCAGGTTCTTTGAAGTCATAATAATAAAAATGAAGCAAATTTCACTCAACTCATCACTTGAGAACTCTTGGAGTCGATGGTCTCAAATACAAGAAGAATACAAGGTTCAAAAGTATCGCAAACAAGAATTTATGGAGGCAGCCAGGTTATTCCCAACTCTAGTAACGAGATAAGGGGCACCTTAAAATAGGCCCTATTTCTGAAAACAGGGCCAACTTCTGTAGGGCCAATTATGGAAACAGGCCCAAATGTCTAGCTGAATTATACCGCCGATGTAAGAGAGGGACATCTGAGTCCAGAGAAATTGATGATGTTTTGGGCTGTGATTTTAGTGAAATAATGGAATTCAGGAAGATTTGAGTCTTGGGTTTGACGGAATTGATTGATTAGAGCTTCTGCCATTGATGCCGGTAACCTGCTAACACCATTGGTGATGATTTGATTGACAGAGAATAAGCTCAGGATGAAGTAGTTCTTTGGTGTTGCTGGAATTTTGGAAGAAGAAGAGTCGGGACCGTCTGATCGTGTGTGGTCATGAAGATGTCGTCTGTGGAAATCACAAATTTGCCGTCGGGTTCTGCTCCGACAGAAGAAGGTTTAGAAGATGGTAAGCGTGCAAATAGCACACTTGCAGGGACTTAACTTTGTCAGTTCCACGGAACTGACAGATACAACAGATGAATGGGCTGGTTTTGTCTGGCTCAGGAAGGATGATAGTGGGCTGTGCTGGTTAGTGAGTTGGGCCCAGGACGTGTTTTGGATGGGTTTAGGAAAGAAATTGGTTTCCTAAACTAGGTTTTGTGCGTGAATAAATAAGGGACTTCAGGAAAGAGATTTTGGACGCTGAGTTTGGGAGAAAAACTCCTGCACGCTTCCCGAGGCAGGAGGAAAAGCTAGGGTTTGGCACGGATTTCGAGGTGGAACTTTGGGAGAAAGATTGGAGCGTCGGGACAACGGGTTTTTATGATTTCTAGCACTTTCTTATTGTTTTCTTTTGCTTTCAAGAGTAACATGAGTAGCTAATTTCTTTTTATTGGTTGAGGATGTAGTCTTTAAATTGCAAGACATGTTTTGATTAATTATGGAGTTAAACTTATTCATATTCATATCGATTTTATTCTACTATGCGTATGAGTGTATGATTGATGTATTACACTAAGGTTGAATGTCTTTTGATTCAAGTGGCCAACTGAGTTAGATTATGTTTATACCTATTGCTAGAATTAGGTTTGGAGATACGGAATAGTTGAAGAACCTATTCACAAGTAGCACAATATGATTATTGAGGTGGTGATAGCTTCGAGAGTCATATGTAGGATAAAACCTTTGTTGAATGAGCCATTCATGGTGGTTCATTGCATTGATTAGCCTATTTCACAAAACTTAGTGCTCTTAGAGAGTTGAACTCGATTACTCCTGGTGTCGAGTTATTCTCTACGTAGTATTCACACATTCATCGTTATGGTGTGTGATGACATTAGGAAATTTCGGAATATTTTCGCGATGATGTATTCTAGGGCTTTTGATGATGATAGAACTAGTCGACACTCCATATATTATTCATATGCATGTTAAGCAATTTAAGATGAACCCTTAACCAATATTCTCGTCCCCTGATTATTTTCTACATTTATTTGCTTTAGTTTTAATTTACTTTTATTGCACCAAACATCCCCCCCCTTTTGGTTACTTTTAAGTTTTCAAATACAACTGATAAACCATATCTCTCTCTGTGGAACGAATCTGTTCTTGCCACTATATTATTTTATTTATTGTGAAGGTTAAGAACTGAATTATATTTGTTGCGGTTCGACAACGCATCAGCTAGTGTTTGTAGTCAGTTTGTACTGGGCGGTGTTCAAAACTGGACGAGGTCCCGAGGTTTTTCTGCAAGGCAGTTTCCTCGTTAAAAAACGTTTGGTGTCTTGTGTGCTTTTACTTTCCGCATTATAACTCTGATTTATAATTAAAGCACCAAGTAGTACGTTATTACCTAACTGTCGAGATTACTCCAGTTAGAGGTTTGGATATTGATTTTTGAGATCGTCCAGACTTTTACCATAAGACTCACGAGCCAAAACGAAAAGTTGGTAGTATTTCGGTACCCCTTCTTTTTCAATTACAAATATCCTAATGCACTGTGGAGGAATATTATCAAAGAAAAAACCAATACAGACTGTAAGTTCATTCTACCTTTACATTCGTCAAAGGTTATAGGCAGAAATATGTGCATGGAAATAAATAAAGCAAGGAATGATTTCAAAGTGGCTACTTCTTATCAGTTGAAGAATGGGAAGTATACAAGGTTTTTACAAGACCATTGGGTAGAGAGTAAACCACTTGCTGTGAAATACTCTAGGGTGTTTAGTATTTGTATGCAAAAACATGATTTAGTGGCTGACATTCTAAGATGAAACAGTGGAGATGATTGCGAGTTCAAGTTAAGGAGAAGGTTGAATGCATCCGAGAGTATAAATTTATTGGAACTCAGACACGAGTTAAGGAACAACAGCATACGGGAGGAGGAGAATGACGTTATAACAGGTGAATTTACAGCCAAAATAGTTACGAAATTCTGGTTTCTGATGGGGAGGATTGCGACTTCAACAACTTGCTGGGCAGTAGTTTAGTTCTACCGAAAGTTGCATTATTAGGCTTGGCAACTCTGCACAACTCTGTTCCTACCAGAGGCATGTTGCAATATCATAGAGTACCAGTTATCTCCAATCAGTGTGTATCTGTAACAAGATAATGGAAACCCCCAGTCACATGTTCATGCATTGTGAGTATGCATCCCAAGTCTGGTTATTTTCTTACATTCTCTGCAATTGAATTGGATTATGCCTACAAGAGTCGATGGCCTGTTGAGGGGTTGGATATTTAATAGACTGAAGAATGCACAAATAATGATAGTGGAGAGCCTACCTTTTGTCATTATCTGGGATTATGGAGAGATCGAAGTAACAAATGAAAAAGAGGGGATACCGAGATATCCCACCAACTTTTAGTTTTCACGAACCTAGTTGATTTAGGTTGTTTGAACAATCTCACAAATCAAAATTCAAACAACAACCTGAGTATAGTTCAGAGAACTGAACCCTAACAAGAACACGTTCTTGTAGATCTCAATAGAGATGGATTCACTCCAGGTTATTAATCAACAAACTTGAAATTACTTCAATTATATAAACCAGATATAATATAATGCGGAAGGGAAAAGTAATGCAAGACACAAGATTTTTTGTTAACGAGGAAACTGCAAACCAGCGAAATACCCTAGGACCTCGTCCAGATGTGAACACTCTCAGTTTTAAGCGAATACAGACGCTAGCCTACTCTCAGACTTCGGACTGGAATATATCGAGACTGAATTAACCCTACATTCAATTCAGCTACCAATGTGTTCCTACGTCTCTTGGCTCCCGCAGAAACCTACGTACTTGATTCCCCTAGCTGACGTCCTTTACAGACCTAGGAGTTGCACCACTTCCCTTCGTGAAGACTAGCGCTACCCTGCCTCTAACAGGACGCCTAAAAGTACTCTATTGAAAATAAGAATACGATTGTGATTTACTTTAGACTTAAAGTCAAGGTTAATTGAAATCGGTTTTAATGAATATGGTTTATTAATCTAGCTTAAACAGTTTTACCTCTTAACGCTTGACGAACTTAATATTAAACCTAGTTCGTGAATTTGCGTTATGGAACTTCTGGGGCTTATGATACGAGATCTGCCGTACGAAGTTTTTATCAAATCTTGGTCGTGATAAGATTGAAATAATTCAATCGACCCAAGATACATGATCATGAATTTAACTTCCGACTTGTGCTTCACGATCCTCAAGTGAAGTCTTTCAATAGTCGTAGTCCAAAGGACTTCGAGATGACGACCAATCTTTATGCAAGGATACACAGATGTGTAGAGGATTGAAGTTGTATCTTGCAGAAGGTCATCTATTTATAATGATCATCAAGGGAGGCTTTGCTTAAAGTTAAACAACTTTGAGTGAGGCTCAAGCAAGTTTCCGAACTTAGAAAAGTCCATAGTCTTGTATTGAGGTCCAACTCAATCTTCTTCTAACCCGTTAGTCGAAACCTTAAGGTTGTGAGAAGACTCGCCTTGATCAAGAAGGATGGCTATGGCTCAAACAAGTTTGGCCATGCTATGGAGTCCATACACAAGTATACGAACCCAAAGAAAATTGTGGATATAAGTTCCATGGGCCATATGTGAGTGTAGAAAATGCATTTACCTCGTAAGAGCATCCTAAAGGAGAAGTTGGATGAGAAGACTACCTTTGAGAAGTATAGTGTTAGGGCATTGTCCGGTCAAACCCACTAGCGTTGGTATGTCAAGCTGGTTGTCAGTTTTAGGTGTCAAAAAACAATTCTTGATTTAGCCTACTAGAGTTTAGATTTCAGAATTGGGATATAGACTAAGTAGTAGAGACCTTGAAGACGAAGACTGTGAAGACAAAGAAGACATCAATTATTCTTCATCGACAAAAGGTTAGTAGGAGTTATGACTTTTATGGAAATTCTTCTATTCTACTTTTTCTATCTTTCGAAATAGTCGACTACTTTAGTAGAGATACTAATAGCGATTGAGATGGTGTTCTTGTCTACATTACCATGTGTTATGTTGGTATTTGTTCCCACGAATACTAAGTTTACAAGAATACATGAGATAGATTCGATACCATTTGTCCATTGCAATGGTTTGCTTGCAAATCACTTGTTGGATATGGGTGAATCTAAAGGAGTACTCTTGGGAAAAAGTCTAGTGGATTATAGCTAAGGGCGTCTAACACGTCTAAGTACTGGTCCAGCCCAGAACTTCCAGCGGATCCAAGTTAAACCCTAATCTGAATGATGACGGTTCCCTAACCGTTCGTGAACAATGACTTGGGAAAAACTCCTGAGTTCCAAAGTGTCAATTTGTACGCGTACTAGTACGTTTACCTCAGATTCGATGCATGTGGTCGTGATTCAGATGGACGGTTTGCGAACCGCCCAGAGTGAATATTCTCTGGATTTTCACACGGGTTAAACCCTGACTCCTTATCTCTTAGTTGGACTTGGTAATCACGAAAATATCTTTTGTGGTCCATCTACCGGTTCTCAATGTGTCAATAAGATAAATATTATCTCTGGTTTGTTGGATATCAATCTTGAAGTGTTTTTGAGCTAACAAAACACTTGGCAGATAAATGATAAAAGATTTCCAATTGAGATATATCTAGGTTTCTTGGTTTGCAAGTTAGGGTTTTCTAAACTTGTGGAACAAGTAACTAGTTGCTTTATTCCAAAGAAACCTATCTTGTTGAGTGCTATAAATAGAGGTGTCTAAGGACGAAAACCGCAAGCATCAAGCATACGTGAAGATCCTCTGTGGAATTGATCGTAAACTGTTTTCACTTCGGTGAATGCTTGTTGTGGTATAGTCATCCTCTATTAGGTAGCAGTTCCTTTTGGGATTTACCTAGCGACTATAAAGACTTCTCTTGAGAGTTGGGAAGCACAGGTAGGAGATTGAGACCTTAGTGGTTGAAATCGGAGTAACCTGTAACCTTGGAAACCTGATTACGTTCTTGTCTATTCTACGGTCCTTCTCTTCTGATATAAGGCCATTCAAGAACTGATACGTTACATACAAGGTTGAAAGGTGAAAAAGCAGGGGTACTGAAATATAACTAACTTTTCGTTTGGGCTCGTGAGACTTATGATCAGATGTGGACGATCTCAAAAATCAATATCCAGATCCGTTAACCTGAGTTTGGATCACAAGGATCAGTCCAACGCAAGACAGGGTCTTGGTAAATCCAAGGGATGGATTGAGGACAACGATCAGGTTTATAATAATGTACTTCTTGTGGTTGCTTTAATTGTATAATCAGAGAATATAATGTGGAAAGTAAAGCACACAAGACACCGGAGATTTTTTTAACGAGGAAACTACAACATGTAGAAAAACCTCGGGACCTCGTCCAGATTGAACACCGCACAGTTCAAACTGTCTACAAACACTAGCCTACTATAAGACTTCGGTCTGGGATGTAGCAGAGACCAATTCCAACCCTCCAAGCGAACTAGCTATTGTCGGACTCCTTACGTCTCTAGATCCCCCACAGATCGTCACGCACTTGATTCCCCTAGCTGACGTCCTTTACAGGCCTAGGAGTTGCTTTGACCGCTGTTAAAGGCTTGTGTAAATAATTACGGCTTTGCAACCTCAATTATCAACTGTATGTTTGAACTGTCCTCTATCAGTTTGACATACACAAAGTGACTTCCTTCGGATTTCTCCAGGTCATACCGAAATCTACTTACAAGCGGGGGCTGACAAGTAAACCGAGTAAACTATGCCCAACTTGTCTCTACCTCAGTTGTACACGAAGAATCACTTAAGAAACTTATACAACTGAAGCTAACTAGGTCTTACAACACCGAGTGCAGCCGTGCGTTGCTTCCTTTCAACCTTGTGTGTAATGTACCAGTTCTTGAATGGCCTTATATCAGAAGAGAAGGACCGTAGAATAGACAAGAACGTAATCAGGTTACCAAGGTTACATGTTACTCCGATATCAACCACTAAGGTCTCAATCTCCTACCTGTGCTTCCCAACTCTCAAGAGAAGTCTTTATAGTCGTAGGTAAATCCCAAGAGGAACTGATACCTAATAGAGGATGACTATACCACAACAAGCATTCACCGAAGTGAAAAGAGTTTTACGATCACTTTCACAAGGGATCTTCACGTATGCTTGATGCTTGCGGTTTTCGTCCTTAGACACCTCTATTTATAACACTTAACAAGATAGGTTGCTTTGGAATAAAGCAACTAGTTACTTGTTCCACAAGTTTAGGAAACCCTAACTTGAAAACCAAAAAAACTAGATTTATCTCAATTGGAAATCTTTTATCATTTATCTGCCAAATGTTTTATTAGCTCATAAACACTTCAAGATAGATATCCAACAAACCAGAGATAATCTTTATCTTATTGACACATTGAGAATTGTTAGATGGACCACATAACATATTTTCGTGATAACCAAGTCCAACTAAGAGATAAGGAGTCAGAGTTTAACCCGAGTGAAAATCCCAGAGAATATTCACTTGGGACGGTTCGCAAACCGTCAATCTGAATCACATCCAAAAGCATCGAATCTGAGGTTCACGTAAGGTACGCGTACAAATTGATACTTTGGAACTCAGGAGTTTTTCCTAAGTCACTGTTCACGAACGATTCATGAACCGTCGTCATTCAGATTAGGGTTTAACTTGGATCCGCTGGAAGTTCTGGGCTGAACCAGTACTTAGACGTGTTAGACGCCCTCAGCTATAATCCACTGGACTCTTGCTCAAGAGTACTCATTTAGATTCACCCATATCCAACAAGTGATTTGCTAGCAAACCATTGCAATGGACAAATGGTATCGAATCTATCTCATGTATTCTTGTAAACTTAGTATTCGTGGGAACAAATACCAACATAACACATGGTCATGTAGACAAGAACACGATCTCAATCGCTATTAAAATCACTACTAAAGTAGCCGACTATTTCGAAAGATAGAGAAAGTAGAATACAAGAATTTCCATAAAAGACATAACTCCTACTAACTTTTTGTCGATGAAGAATAAATGATGTCTTCTTTGTCTTCACAGTCTTTGTCTTCAAGGTCTCTACTACTTAGTCTATATCCCAATTCCAAAATCTAAACTCTAGTACGCTAAATCAAGAATTGTGTTTTGACACCTAAAACTGACAACCAGCTTGACATACCAACGCTGGTGGGTTTGACTGAACAATGCCCTAACAAAATGAAGCAATGCACGGCTGCACTCGGTGTTGTAAGACCTAGTTATCTCCAGTTGTATAAGTTTCATAAGTGATTCTTCGTGTACAACTAAGGTAGAGACAAGTTGGGCATAGTTTACTCAGTTTACTTGTCAGCCCCCGCTTGTAAGTAGAATTCCGTATGACCTGGAGGAATCCGAAGGAAGTCACTTTGTGTATGTCAAACTGATAGAGGACAATTCAAACATACAGTTGATAATTGAGGTTGCAAAGCCAGAATTATTAACACAAGCCTTTAACAACGGTTAAAGCAACTCCTAGGCCTGTAAAGGATGTCAGCTAGGGGAATCAAGTGCGTGACGATCTTTGGGGGATCTAGAGACGTAAGGAGTGCGACAATAGCCAGTTCTCTTGGAGGGTTGGAATTGGTCTCTGCTGCATCCCATACCGAAGTCTTATAGTAGGCTAGTGTTTGTAGACAGTTTGTACTGTGCGGTGTTCAATCTAGACGAGGTCCCGAGGTTTTTCTACAGGTCGTAGTTTCCTCGTTAAAAAAAATCTCTGGTGTCTTGTGTGCTTTACTTTCCGCATTATATTCTCTGATTATATAATTAAAGCAAACACAAGAAGTACGTTATTATAAACCTGATCGTTGTCCTTAATCGATCCATTGGATTTACCAAGACCCTGTCTTGCGTTGGACTGATCCTTGTGATCCAAACTCAGGTTAACAGATCTGGATATTGATTTTTGAGATCGTCAAGATCTGACCATAAGTCTCACGAGCCCAAACGAAAAGTTGGTTGTATTTCGGTACCCCTGCTTTTTCAATTGGTATCAGAGCCGGTGAACACATTAAGGACGTAATTGTCTGTGTTTATCGCGGCTTGTGAGTCATGGAACAAAGTATAAGAGCTTGTAACGTACCACCAAAGTTTGATGGCACAAACTACTTATGGTGGAAGACTGCAATTACTTCGTTTTTGCAAGCCCGGGATTTCAAAACTTGGGTTTATATCAAAACAGGATATACACCACCAACTATTCAAGTTGACGGTGTATCTCTCCTCAAAGACATAGCGGCTTATGATGACGTGGAAACTCTCGCCGCCAAGCAAAAACTATGATGGGCTTAACGCTAATTCATGCAGTTACACCTGATCTTTTCCATCACGTGGCCACATGTGAAACCTCTCACGAGGCTTGGAATAGATTAAGGAACGTATTCGAAGGGAATGCAGCAGAAAAAGAAGCTAGACTTCAAAACCTCGTGTCTGATTGGGAAAACTTTTGAATGCTTGAGGATGATACCTTTGAAGAATTTAACCACAAATTGTCTGAAATAGTAAATGCTTGTCACACCTTAGGAAAAGTTATTCCGGAAAGGGACATTGTGAGTAAAATTCTGAGGTCATTACCCTCAAGGTACGAATCAAAAAAACATGCCATCCAAGAAGTTTACGGCTTAGAGATAACAAGAAGTGACCTTGTAGCTAAGCTAAAAATCTTCGATCATAAGCGAAAAGATTAAAAAAAAATCTATCGCTTTTGAAGCTGTAAGCACTCCGTGCACCTCCTCACCACTGAAATTTTCTTGGGCTGATGAGTGTGAAAACCTTGACAATGAAGAAGTGGACAGTGAACTGTCTCTGATTACACATCAACTGAAAGATCTTCTCAGATCTAGAAGAGACAGGCAATTCAGGAGCAGAAGATCCTTACCAGCATTGAAACCTAATCCTGACCGGGATGAGGATGCTCTAGCTGATGTGCAATGTTTCAAGTGTTGAGGCTTTGGACACATGAAAGACATTTGCGCTAGTAAGGAATACCATAAAGGGATAATGATCTCTCAGCTCGATTTGATGATATGCCTGACCAGCATGAATTCGAATTAGATCATGAAGAAACTGCTTTAATGGCGGGAACTTCAGATGAACGATCTAAACATGATGATTTGAAAAACATTTTAATTCATCAGTTGATCAACAAGAGCGAGGACCTTGTTCAAGAAAACAATCAGCTAAAATTTGATCTTGAAAAGGTAGAGAAAACCCTTCTCCTGAAAGATCAAGAACTTGAGAAATTAAGTGATGATCTCTCCTCAACTTTATCTCTAAAAGATAAAGAAATTGATGCCCTAAAAGATGATCTCCAAAGGCTATCTGGTAGCTCGGATAAAGTATCAGCAATGTTATTTAGTCAAAATGCCTTTGGAAACACCAACGGGTTAGGGTTCAATAGTAACACATACACCAAAAACAGTACTTTCATAATGGATGGATCCAGTCCTCCATCTAATGAAAAACACAAAGGTGTACATGAGAAAGCTAAAACTCAGGATAAAAAACCTTCCAAGAATTGTCAGTACTGTGGCAAATATGGACATGTCCAAGGAAGGTGTCGTATGCTTAAGGGAAACAGAAAAGCTGTAAACAAGCTTCAAGCCGATATGGATAGAATGAACAAAGCCCTGAAACAATTCAAGGGAGCGTTGAAAAACGTGGAAAGTTCAAGAGGAAATGAAAAGGGTAAGAAAAACTCTCAACCCGAATCAGTCTCTAGCAACCACTCTACAATCAACACCCCGTGTGAGTCTAGTACTCACACTCCAACTGCTTGATCGCAGTTAGGGGATGCATCCTCACATTATGACTTGTGTGTGTGAGGCATGCAGTTGATATCAGGAACTCGTTCTTGGTATTGTGATTGTTCAAGTCACTGGTAGAAATACTACAAACATGTTTTCAGAAGAGTTTTACTCCATGGAAAATTTGTTTCAGACTGTATAGTTTTGGTTTGTGTACCGGTTCGTGAACCGCTCACGTCAAAAATTCTGGAAGATTCCCTTAAGTCTTTCAGATAAACTGAAACTCACTATATATATATATATATATCGTTCATAAATCCATTAAGTCATAAACA
>JAJJMA010340278.1:13716-40211 GCA_023529015.1 Papaver nudicaule
TTCTTCCCATGGACGTGGTAGGAACAACTGCACCCTTGCCGGCAACCTTTACAGCAGACCTCTGCGAACCAACAGTTCGAGAAATGGTCTTCACAAGCTTTTTATTTACACCACTAAAAACAGGTTTCTCCCGATTAAGATCACACAGAGAAAACTTCATCGATCGCACCTTCGTTAACTCGGAGCACTTTCACCTGCTATAAAGTAGCCACGATAGTAAGGTTCCAAAACAGAGGCAGATATCCATACCTAGAAAACAACCGAGGCATATAGTGTTTTCTCACCAGACTATCTTGGCTTCGTTCGCCAGCCAGCTTCGAAGGATCTTTTCTTTTCCTGGAGTGATCGGTCTGTTCCTGAACTTGTGGACTTCCCAGCTCAAGCTTCTAAAAGAAAAATACATCAGTAAAGCAGTAAGGGGTTATATATATATATATATATATATATACATATCACTCGTCATACCTTCTCTTTAACAGCAGTTATCCTTTCTTGAAACCTTTTACGCTCTTCCTCGGAGAAATGAATTTTGTAAAATTCAACAACAGAAAGCTTGTGGTCCCTTTTAAATTTTGTTCGTTCGACTCTCTTCTTCTTATCCTCGTAACCGAAAAGAACAGGACCTTCGATAAGAACAGGCTTAGAAAACCACACCTCATCGTTAGAATAACGAAGAAGTGTATTCGCTGAAGACCCAGGAGAATCCACATCGCCCATAACATGTGAAGCATCAACTACTTTGACCAGGCTTATGCCCCAGGGGACCAACGGTGAAAGCAAGCCCTTCTCTACTTTATAGTATTTGAAAAAAATTTCGGTAGTCCAAAAATCTGGTGAACGCTTGAGCTCCTCGGGAAGCTTTTCATAGTAATAAGATTTACCATTCGAACGAGCTACCCACTCTCGAATGACTCGGATAGAATTTCCGTCCAGTTGCATCACGCCACAAGAAGGACTGATTCGAGAATAAATTTCGTAAAAAAGAGGATTCTCAAGGTCATATAACGGAATCGGGAGACCGGAACCAAGCTGCTCACCGGAGAAAATTAATTTTCTGTCGCTGCACTGATGAGAAGAAAGCAATTCAGGGGACAAATTAACCTTGCCCAAACTTCTGCAAGGGAAAAGACTTGCATCAAAACCATAAGCCATGGCTCTTTCATCCCAAGAAGATTCCTGAGGATCAACCATCTTCCGGGGAAACTCACCACCAGATTGCATATTCACTTCAGGGATTTGAAAAGCAAAGAAGAGCACAGAGGAAGAACGAGCAAAGGAGAATGTGAGAAATTGCGAAAGCCTGAAAGACAGCAGATCCAACAGGGAGAGATCGAAAACACTAAGAGTATCGCAGAAAACTGAAGAAGGAAAAAAGGGGTAAACAAAGTTTAAATAAGAAGACACAAGACCGGCACAGCCGGTAAAAGGTAGAAAGGGTGGAGATCTCAACATCATTTAAAGCCACATGTGTCGGCCAAAGAAGTTAAAATACCGGACACGTGTCGAAAGGGAGAGAAATCCAGAAAAGTTTCATTCTCCGAACCTCCTCGATCTTCGGACAAGGAAAGAGGAAAACTGTAGGGGGTAAAACCCCTCGGAACACGTGTCTCGCATCCAATAAGCCTAACCACCCCGAGAGGATCAGCAGTGAAATCTCGGACTGGCCCAAAGAAGAAGAAGTCACACACGAACGAAGTAAAGACTCGGAAGGAAAGGATTCGAACTGCCCCAAAGGACCGAAGCCCCAGAATCAACCTCGGAGCACCACCGAATAAACCGCCTTACTCGACAAGGACTGACACCACCACGAATTAGTACTTTGTCTTATTAGCTGTAAACCACCCAAGCTCGGCCTATATAAGGCGAGCTTGGAAAACTTTGTAAGGGTTGGATTCTTTTTGGGTAGAACCTAAGCGGCAAGAGAGGTATTAGGTCTGTATCTCCTCTGGTTCCTTAGGGTTATATTCCATGTAATCTCGACATTGAAATACATACAAATCTTTATACATTTAGCCTTTGCTTTATATATTGAACCTTTGATTACTGTTCTGTTATCTTCGGTGTTGTTCTAATGGTCCTCGCACCATTGAATCTTGTTTGAAGTTACTGTATGTATGAGTAAATCTGATGGATACGGTGTCTTATGAACCTATGCAGATTTTCTACTCGTACAAGTAACCTATTGCTAATTATTCTCACAGTTTAACTACGAATTTATAATTGAAAAAAGTGTTTACAGGAAAGAGTTTTTTTTTTTCATATGCTAATTACTCACGGCCAGATTCTCCATTTTAGTACTTGTTTCTGATAAATCCAATTATGTCTTCATCTTGGTCAGTGAACTCGCTAAGCAGTCACATGCTGTAAGAGATTATCACAGCAACTGCCCTCCAATTTACGAACCTCTGCTTGAACTTCACGAATATTATTTGAAATTTAGCTTCGATACAGGAATTTCTTGTGAACAGTACAAACATGTACCGATACCTGACATAGTCTTAATAATCCCACCAAAGAATCTATTGATCTGCGTTGTCGGTGGGTTTTGATTGTCTCAGAAAACCTGTGATGAAACAGATAAGTTCCTTGATTACTGTCGGACACAACAGTAATAGCCGATTCAGCGATTTTCATCTCCTCAGATGAGAGGTCTTCTCCGAGGTCACCAGCCTCATCATCGGCATCATCAAGTTCTTTAAACATTGATCACTCAAATGTTCAGTTAAACTTGATAAAGAAGCATCTCTCTACTACTATACCCCATCACCAATATCTGTATGATCCCATTCAAGCAAGAGCAACCAAAAAAAAAGAAAATGCACAAAACTTTGAAAGAACCTTATATGTTCGGTAGCACGACGAGAAAAAGAAGATGTAGTGTGAGATTAGTTTTTTTTTTTAATCTTTCCTATAATACAAACAAAAAAAAATCGGCTTGGCTTGAGCCGTGTAAAGAAAATGGTGTAAAAAAATGCCACATCATCAACTACATGGACCATTTGATTTAAAGCAACGGACGGTTATGATAGTTTGTCCATTTTTTTGTCAAAAATCCTTTGTTCATGGAACCGCTTCGTTATGTAAATGTGCTTTGTGGAATTTCCCAAATTAATCTTTGCCTCATTTCAAAGCTAAAGCCTTAGTCAATATAAATAGGAGTGGTATCTCTCCTAAAAGCTTTATCCCTTTAACCAAGCTCTTCTTCGGAATTGTTAGCTTGTGTTGCCGCTTTTCTTTTCAGTAATCTTTGAGCTTTTGCTCTCGGTCTAGAATTGCGTGTAAGTCTTCTCTTGGGATCGAGAAGCCTAGAAGTACCTCTTACGGGAAACTAGTTTATGTTTACTAGTCTTCTTTGTATTTGTACTTGTGTTCTGTTCTATCACGTCTATCAAACCTAACGATCTTGTTTATTCTAAGGTCCTTCTCTTCTGATATAAGGCCACTCAAGATCGTTGTGATAAGAACATACTCTTTATCTATTAACCTGGATTTGTCAGCAAGCCGCTTTCGGTTTGTGTGCCTAACCTATAGATATTGAGTGGAATCAAGATCGTTGTTATTGGATTTGTTCTTTTGCATGTACACTGTTCTTCACGGTCATATCATATCGTACTTGCTACAGCTATCTACTTGATTCCAACTGGGACGACAAGGTTACTCTTTCGGGAGTTTAGGTTTTGAAACCTTGATCGATATCTCGAGGTGTTTATTGCCTAAGTAAACTCAATATCCTCGCTCTTGGTGTGAAAAGACTTCGGTGAAATATCTGTAAGTTACCAAGGATATCATCTAGAGATTTGACCTGCCGCTATTTGGTTGTTGTCCAAAGGTAATAATCATCCGATTGGAGGTCGGGTAGCGATAGTCCTCGCGATGGGCTGTGAGGCAACTCTTGCGTAAGACAGTAAAGGACGTCTGTTTGCGTAAGGGAGTACATGTGCGTGACCACCTTGCCGTGGTTGGAGGCGTAGGAATACTAAGGGGAAATCTTTGTGACTAATAGTCGTATTAGGGTCATATTGTCTGCACCAGCTAGTCCGAAGTTTCTGGGGGTCGAAAATTTCAAGAAAACTATTTTCTCAAAACCTAAAAAACCGGTGCAAAACTTTTTTTAGGGTTTTATTAAAAACACAAAGTATTCTCGTTTTTCCTTGCCTCCTGATCTTCTTTGGTGATCGAGGATGGCAAGGAATGACATATTCACATCATCTACACCTATTCCAGGTCGTGATGATCATGTACAACCAAGATTAGAGGTGTTCATCATCGAAAAATATACACCTTCGAGCATAAATTTTAGTTTTAGGGTTATAATCACGGCTTCACCAACAAATGAACTTGTCTCATCTATAATATAAAACACAATGGTGTTTCCACCGTACGTAGCTGATATTACCAAGCTACCCTTTTGCGTCATTTTTCTTCTATTTTTCTTCAGACAATATCGTAAATATTGTTAAAGAAGAGGGGCAAATAGGTTAACCGTAGATTCAAAGGGAAAACCCAAACACAAATCATCGAAAATTTCACCAACTCAGAAAAATTTCTCTCTGAAATCCTAAAAACCAGACCCTAATCCACCAACTCATAAAATTTTTCACGAAATCAAACTCGATGATTTGGTTTCTCTCTGAATCGCAACCACCAGACCCTAATTCACCAACTCAATTGTCACGAAATCAAACTCAAACCCTAAAATCAATACTCATCCAACGTAAAACCCATAATTAATCGTCCGTAGTTGATTGAATTGTTCAAAATCATCACATTCAGTGGCTGAGGTACGTTTGATTCTCAAATAGTACAACTTCTTTCTTTTTCTGAATTAGGTCATTTATTGAATTGGTTAAATTTCGGTTTGGGATTTTTAGGAATAGGTTTTAATTACGTAATTTCAGAACTCATGACAAATCTCTCATCTATTTTGATCTCATATCTTAAACATAGAGATGATACAGTAATGATTTTAGGGTTTTGGATAGCTTGATTTGATCGTATTGTGTTCTGCTATTTAGATTGACTTTTTTTTCATCCATTTAAGGGAAAATGTTAGGGTTTTGAATTCGATGTGTGATCATGTTATTCCGATACTTTGAGAAGTTGTGAAAGTAGAAACTCATACACATTGTAAACTAATCAAAGAAATACATAGTAATGCAATAAGAAGAGATTAACAATAAACTAGAATGATTGATTGGATTAATTAAGGGCATTTGCGTGCACCACCATGAGTTTTCTCTTCAAAGTAGCATTTCCCGCAGGTTTCGTAGTTACCAGATGTACCAAGTGGAACACATTTGCATCGTTTGCAACAAGTTTCACAGGCTCTCTTGCAAATTTTTGGCCTCGAATGAGCTTTGCATCGATCCACACACAATGCCGGGCAAGCTAATGGAAAACCAAACATAACTCTGATTAGTCATTTTTCACATTTTATGAGAACATGTTGGTTTCGCCAAGTAACAAATTAGTTGGGTTTGAAATATGTTACCTGCAGGATATGTCAATGGTGCTGGAGCTGGTGCCTTAACTGGTGCTGGAGATGGGACCTTAACTGGTACTGCCGGAACTGGTGCCTTAACTGGTAATGTTAATTTGAGTCTTTCTTTTGTTCCATGTCACGTCTGTGCTGTACAATGCTCTCATTACATCGAACAATTCTTCAGGTATTTTGCAATCAAAGTGTGCAAGTACATGGTATCCCCATCTTACATCAAACTTACAACTTTTATGTTGCCTTCTTTCTCTAACAGGGGCAATTATATCCAGTTGCCTAACACTTGCACTAGATCTCAATTAGATTACAATACTCGAGCCTATGGTTAGGTGCTTTTCCATATTCTTACTCCCTGTATTGTTCTGTTTTGACCATTCATTTTTAAAGATACAAGGTGTTACTGATTTCATCTTAGATTTTTAATAATCAAATAGTCAAGATATGGAACGCTCCATGAATTTGGAGGTTACTGATACATTCTAAAAAACAAGTTTGATTGCTTGAGAAAGACAGTCAAGATAATGTGTTTGTAGTAGTGGTTTTACTGTTTTTTGTCTTTGATTGTATCATTTCTGTAGCTCGGGACACACAATTTGTCCTACCCATTGAGAAAAGGAAGAGACACTCTTCCTTAGGTTAGTTTAGAGTTTAACATGCCGTGCTTAATGGTCTACTTATTATGGTGTAGTGATCTGTAAGTATAGTGTAAGAAGTCAATAATGATGACATAACAATGTCACTAAATATGTATTAGTATGGCCGTCTCAATTTTATTTTCTTTTGTTACTACGGTTTCATCTTTTTGAGTTAGTACAACTGTAAATCTGTATTAATTGGCATGTAACCACAAGATATTTTTCTTAGTCTTTTGGTTTGTCTTTAAATCTGCAGCCTTCTTTTTTTGGTGTTTTTCAGGACATAGGGGTGCGAAAACTGAAGAATTTTTAGCACTGTAAAAGATGATCTTTATGGTGTCGCGGTGTCTGATCATGGAATTTTAAGAGGTTGAAGCCTGAGGTAATTCTTCATCCTTTAGCAGTACCCCTATCTCAGGTTCAGACATTTGTTACTGATAGTACATTTAGCTGTGGACGATTTCGTTTCACCTTCTATCTCATCTCCTCATACTCTTACAATTTCTGATCAGTATGGCTCTAATCTAGAGACTTTATGAATGTTTTGTCTCCTCATATAATAGAGTTTTGTCTCTATTGAATGTAAATAAATGAATGTTTTGCTCCTTCAAGAACAATATGAGAAACGTTTCAGGAATGGGTAATAAGCTAATGCGCAAGCTGATACTCTTAAGATTGAACCAGTCTCAGAACCCTCCTTACTCCATCCACCGTTACGTACGGAGTATATTTAGGGAAATTCGATTCTTTTATCTCCCTTTTTAGAAACTTTAACCTTCAATATCTAACGTAGTTTAGTATTTAATCATTTTTTTTATACTGATTAGCTACAATTCTTCGTGCCCGACACTTTAGTGTAAGGTATGTGCAGTGCTCTTTGAGTGTACACGCATTAGTACATGAATAGTATTTACACTATGGTTTCGTTAAGTATTGAGTTGATTTACGCATCTAAACCTATAAAGGTAAGTTCATTGGCCTTATCTTATTGTGTTGTGAGTTACCTGATAAAATTGTTAGCCTACAAAAACAACCTTCGCCTGGCTACTAACATATTTGTTCTTCTTACTTTTTCTGTGTGGACTGTATATGACTGCAAATAGCTAAACATGCATTCCTCTAAGCTGGATGTGTACTACCACAATAACTGTACATTTTATTTCTGGGTCAGTTGTTATCTATGCATAGTTTTCAAAGATTTCCTGACAAAAGAAAATAATGTGCCAGTGCCAATCTCAGGACTAAAAAATCTGGAGGAGCTCAATCTTTCACTGAATACAGGTTCAAAATTGCTTAAACCCCTTTGTTTTGCACCTTAATTTGACCATTGAGAAGGTTTAATCTTTACCAGTGCCAATTGGATTTAAGTTCTTTCATGTTTTAGTACAGAACCATAAATGGAGGACAATCGACCTCCTCCCCGTCGAAGTCCTCGACTGATCCAGCTACCTCCTGTCCGCCAAAGTCCAAGACTAATCGCATACCAAGTATGATTGAAATGTTGTGTTTTTGTTTGTATGCATAATTTGATTTTGTTAATGTACTTCCTCATTTGTATTGGTGCCGGTTTTGGGATTTTGGATTTGAAACATAAATGTGCAAGACACGGGAAAATCCTAGCTGACACAGGATGGTATTACCTAGCATGTAGTGATTGTATAAAGAAAGTGTTTGGAAGTGAGGGCGACAGTGTACCGAATGCGAAATCCAAGTAGTTGCACCCAACAAATATTCTTATTTCTCAGTCACTATCTATGTATATCTGTTTAAAGAATTCCTGACAAAAATATCTGCAATATAGGTTTCTATCGAAGCTGAAGAGGGGTTTCGGGAGAATTCCAGAAGTTGGTGCAACCAACGACATCCGATCTCTACATCACCAATGCAAGGATCGGCTACCGAGTACCGACACAACTCCAGGATCAACTATCAACACAACTCTTAATGTAGCTTTCCAGGAAAGCCAGGCCAAAGGCAGGCCATTTAAGGACTGTATGCCAATCATTTTTAGCAAGGGTTATTTTAAAGAGTTTGCTGCGACAAATTATATGTTGTGGTTTGTGGAATAATATGTCAGAAAAATACTCAGTTAACCTATGAGTATTATAATCTTTTATTAAAGTATCCACTCTTTATTGGGCCTATGTTTAAAGGATATCCTAGGCCATTGATGAACCGCCCCAATTATCAGACGGACTGAAATATCAGGCCCAACACAGTTTTTGCAATTCAGCCGAGAAAATCTCTTCAAAAAAAACCATGTTCGTGTCCGTGTGTCACACCCTTAAATGTTGTACAGAGGTTAACACCGTGCCATTATGGCACGGGTTACATACTAGTCTCTTATGGATGACACAGAGGATTCTGCTGATTCTAGAGTTCGTGTTTTGAAGACGGATTGGTTAATGGTGGCCATATCGAGAATATATCCATCAATCATGATGATTGCCGAAAACTTATCATCAATAGCTTCTGGTATCTCAACTATAGAGTTACCAGTGACATATGATGCTGCTGTGAGGGATTGGAGGCTTGTGATCATCAACAGACTCGTCTGCCATGCAAGTTTTAGGGTTTTTCTGCCATGAAGATAAACGCGAAGAACAAGGGAGAATCGAGCATCTACGCACCGTGTTTAATCCACCAAAGAACTGCAACATCTTTAGGTTGGTTGGATATAGCATGGGTATTGGCAGAGAAGCGAAAAAGTTGAAGATTTACGCTGCTGCATCAACAGAGATATACTCTGTTTCTAGGAATCCTAAATAGAGCTCCTCTGTTTCGAAAAACAGAGCAATAACGAGCATCATAAGACAGAGCTTTTTTGTTTTGGGGTTTCAAGCTATGGTTTCGTTTTTGATTTGGGTAGCTACAGGGTTAATTGAAGATACACGAATTGCTCAGGTCATCATGAAGCTCCCTGTTTCTGTTGATTTGTTTCATCAAGAACAGGTTGATCATCACGGGAGGTTTTTGCTGATGGTGATTGTATTACGAAGAAAGGGTTATACTGGGCATGTTTACAAGTCAGTAGATATCTCTATTAGCTGTGTTATCAATTCCCAACGAACAGATTTTAGAATTGGTGATGTTTCAGCTCGTGATCAATTTTTTGATCATGATGATCATGATTGCAACGCCATTATCGAGCTGTACAATGGAGAAGAAAGGTGCTGGGCTAGGGTTTTCCTGGAATCTGGATCATCTACTCGGGTATGGGCTTGCTCGATGGTGGCTGGATTTGTGTCTTGGCCATGGATTTCTGGGCCAGACGACTACAGGGGACGGACTAGTTCGTTTCCGGCAGAAAACTCAGACAAGCTTTAGGGCATGTTTAGATATTTGGACCCGGGTTGATATTCGGATCCGAAGTTTCGTTAAGGACCTCCATCTATTTCAGACGAGTTGGGCTTGTGAGAGAGTTCAATTGGTGTTGATATATAGCCCATCAATACATACGTCCAAGGGCTTGTATTATAATTGGGTTTGGTATTTCAGGGCTTGCCTTGACTACTAAAACAACCAATTCGAATATTAAAGAAGCTGTCAAGACCGTAAAAGGGCTACAAGAAGAATTTTGTTTTGATAGTTTTTTATTTTATGTCTTTTAATAAATTATGTAAGGCTGTGAGCAAATTGTATATTTTTTCAGTCTTTTATTATTATTACTATCTAATAGGCACTCTTTAGGCTGTTAGAGAGTGTCTGTATATAGCTACAAGTCTTGTAATTTTTTTCCCTCCAAAGAAATTGAATGACCGATTAACAGCTAGTCTGAAGTCTGAGAGTAGGTGTGTTGGCGGCTTAATTCTTAAGAGTATTCAAAACTGGACTAGGTCCCGGGTTTTTTTTACGAGTTTGTAGTTTCCTCGTTAACAAAATCTTGTGTGTACTTTACTTTACTTCCGCATTATATTTGAGTCATCTTATATAATTAAAGTATTGTACTTGGTTGGTTGACATAGTCTTTCGGATTCTTGTATTGACTCCCTAGTGCGAATCAATCAGATCTGAAGGAGATCTTGTTCTTGAGTTCTTGATTACAGGAACCGGTCAAGGTTTGACTTATAAGTGGACTAAACGAAAAGATTGGTGGTGTACTCGGTACCCTCGTCTTATCAATTATGTTTTTCTTCCCTAGCCAGTTACGCTCAAATAGGAATTCAAAGTTTAATCTTCCAAATTCTCAGGGAGTTTCGGTCAACCATCGCCTTTAGAGAAAACATAAGGTTACCCCTTCATAGTGGTTGTAAGACTAAGAATTAAAGGTACAACATTTTATCCAGCGGAGTCCAACATTGTATCCTACGAGGTTCCTCCTTATCAAAATCGTCTCCCCTTAGCCATAAGAGTCAGAAGCATGGATTTTGATAGTTCTTCATGAACTGGTTTACCCGAACGGGTGATATGGCTAAAAAATCAAGTTCACGATTTATGCAATACGTTCACAAAGATAATCATTATAGAAAGAAATTTAGGTATCACATTCAAACTAAAAACTCAAAAACATATTTGAAAGTCGAAGAGGCTTAGGTATCTAGATAATGCAACGAAAAAATTATTCTTCAGTTACCTCCTTCTCTGGTTCTTCATAGATAGTCCAGTCTCGTTCAATAGCAGCTACCCTTAAAGTGAGGCCAGGGATCAGATTGTTGAGTTTTTCAAACTCCTTGCTTAAACTTTGAATGGGTTCAAGAACAACGTCAAGTTTCATGTCAGACATCTTTATCTGTTCTTCAGAAATACAAAGAATTGAGCATTGAGCTAGCATTGCTTTGTTCCCTGATGATAAACTAGATTCACTGTCTGAAGATTAAAGACAAATATTTTTGCAGGAAGGTAGAACAACAGTCTATGTATTTTCATTCATCTTGCAGTTTCATTCCTTATGGAAAAAGAATTACTTATTTGATGTAGACTAAAAGAATATCCCTTCCTACTCTTTCCCTTATAAAGGTCAGATACAAAGTTTAGGTTTTTAAAGGGATACAATACCGTTCATAAAAGTAATATGAATGACTTTTACTGAGCAGTTTTTGTCAAGGTAAAAAAGGCAAATTAAACATAGTGTCACCCAAAGGGTACATCTCAAAAGACAATTTTTTACCTCAAAAACTAAGTTTAAAAATGTCAACAATATGATATTAAGAGCATATATTCTTTTTGGCCTGCTCACAGAGATTCCCATGGATCCTAGTCTCGACTCTTGCCTTAGGAGCCAGATGCAGGGAGAATTCTGGAAGTAGCACAAAACGAGTTGACATCCACATCGAGTCATTACATTTTGGACTCTAATTTACTATGTGATAACACCAATTAATATATAATTCTTATTTTCGGCTCACTGCAATTCAGGAGGCGTAAGGTAGGTGCTGTAAGATAATTATGATAACGACATTGGAGATCATAAACCACCAGGACAAAGGATCACATAATCCTTTCAGCGTGGACACATCTCTTCTGGAGACCATTTCTCAACAATTCGGAGATGTTAGATTATTGTCTTATCAAGTAATAGGTAAACATTTGTTTATGCACAATCTTAAAACATATTTTTATACAAAATCCTATTTTTGACCTTTTCTTGCTACAAGGATTAACAATAGCGAGAGTCCTATCTCTTTTTACTGAAAAGGGGACAATGAAGTCCGGTCTATAGGACTTCGTGATTTTCTCCTCTTCTTTTTAGATGAGGTCCACGAACTGCTAGTAGAAGACATACATGGAATATCAGTCTTTGGAATCATGTCTGATAGATTCGTCTCCATTGAGTGAATGATTTTCCTGCAATTAGAAAGAGACTTGCTAATATTTTTCCGAATGCCAGAGTTAATAGGTTTATTGTCTTCCATGATCTGTTTGACAAGCCTTTTCTCAACCCATTTCTTTACAGTCTTAGGTGGTGATCTCTTTCGAGCTGGCTTTTTAACAGAAGCATTAATTGTAGATCGAGATTCAAGACCACGAGGAGGTCTCTGATGAGACAACTTCTTTGGTGAAGTTCAACAATTATTCACATTGTTACACTCATTGGGAACGACTTTTAGAGTAGACAAGCTGTCTAATCTGTTCCTGAGAATTAAGTTATCTTCTCCCAATTGTTGAATTTTAGCATTATGAAGATACATTATTTTAGAGACTGGGTGACTTTCAAAGGTTTGAATACGAGATTCAAGGTTTAACAGTTCAAGCTTAAATTGTTCCCTGTCTGCTTTACGTTCAAGTCGTTCTTTTTCAGATCTTTTTGAAGCATAGTGAGTTTTTCTGTCAAGAGACAGTTTTGCTTATCCTGATATATGTTATCATGCTGAGCACTTAGAGATAAGCAAGTTGAGTGCATACACAGATCCTTGTGTGAAGGAGAAAACCCCAAATACTCTTCTTCAGGACAGTCAAGAGTTGCATTGAAGGCTTCCAGTTTATCACAATAATTTTTGTTTGGGCATTCTGGAGAGATATGACCATAACCAAGATATTTGTAACACTGTGGTAAATCTTCCGTATTTTCCCAATTATGTTTCTTGTTGGGAGGAGAGAAAGTTCGTGATCCCTTTTTCTTCCTTAGCAACAATCTTTTTACCGATTGGGTAATTAGTGAGAGTGCAGAGTCAATATCCTCATCATCATCACAATCAGAATTAGGTGCTTTATCAAGAGGTGTCTCAGGGGTTTGAGCTTTTAAGGATATGACCTTACTTTGATGATCGTAATCAAAGATTTTTAGTTTAGAAACCAAATCACCTCTTGAATCTTGATATCTCATATCCATGTTTTTCTTGGATGACATGTTTCTTTGAATCATACCTGGGAGGAAGAGACCTTAGAATTTTTCGCACAATATCTCTTTCTTCAGTAGTTTTACCCAGCGATAACGAGGCATTCACAAGTTCAGAGTTTGTGTTCGAACTCTGTAAAGGTGTCTTCATCAGATATTCAGAGATTTTCCCACTCAGTCATTAAGTTCTGAAGTCTGGCTTCTTTCTCCGCAGTATTACCTTCGTACACTATCTTCAAAATATCACAAGCATCTTTAGCATATTTACATGTTTCCACATGATGATGCAGATCGGGAGTTATGGCATGAATGATGGCATTAAGCGCATCAGCTTCTATCTTTGCTTTTGCTCTGTCGTTTTCGTCATACTCATTTGGTTTCTTATTACGAGTAACAACATCATTACCTTCTCCTTCAATAAGAGTAGATGGTGTGTATCCATCAATCACGTGGACCCAACTATCCAAGTCTCGAGATTGTAGAAACGACCGCATAGCAGATTTCCACCATATATAGTTTGTGCCATCAAAAACTGGTGGAACATGCACATCAGCAGAATGTGTGTTCATGGTTCACGAAAGCGTCAAACACAAACAATTACGTCTTTCAAGGTGTTTGCCGGCTCTGATACCAACTGAAAAAGAGGGGATACCGAGATATACCACCAACTTTTAGGTTTCGTGAACCTAGTTGATTTAGGTTGTTTGAACAATCTCAAAAATCAATATCAAACAACAACCTGAGTATAATTCAGAGAACCGAACCCTAACAAGAACACGTTCTTGTAGATCTCAATAGAGATGAATTCACTCCAGGTTATTAATCAACAAACTTGCAATTACTTCAATTATATAAATCAGAGATAATATAATGCGGAAGGGAAAAGTAGTGCAAGACACAAGAATTTTTGTTAACGAGGAAACTGCAAACCAGCGAAATACCCTGGGACCTTGTCCATATGTGAACACCCTCAGTATTAAGCGAATACAGACGCTAGCCTACTCTAAGACTTCAGACTGGAATGTATCGAGACTGACTTAATCCTACAAGTAATTCAGCTACTAATGTGTTCCTACGTCTCTTGGCTCCCGCAAAAACCTACGTACTTGATTCCCCTAGCTGACGTCCTTTACAGGCCTAGGAGTTGCTCCACTTCCCTTCGTGAAGACTAGCACTACCCTGCCTCTAACAAGACGCCTAAAAGTACTCTGTTGAAAACAAGAATACGATTGTGATTTCCTTTAGACTTAAAGTCAAGGTTAATGGAAATCGGTTTGACTGAATAGGGCTTATTGATCTCGCCTAGACAGTTTTACCTCCTAACGCTTGACGAACTTAATATTAAACCTAGTTCGTGAATTTGCGTTATGGAACTTCTGGGGATTATGATACGAGATCTGTCGTACGAAGTTTCTATTAAATCTTGGTCGTGATAAGATTGAAATAATTCAATCGACCCAAGATACATGATCGGGAATTTAACTTCCGACCTGTGCTTCACGATCCTCAAGTGAAGTCTTTCAATAGTCGTAGTCCAAAGGACTTCGAGATTACGACCAAGCTTTATGCAAGGATACACAGATGTGTAGAGGATTGAAGTTGTATCTTGGAGAAGGTCATCTATTTATAGTGATCATCAAGGGAGGCTTAGCTTTAAAGTTAAGCAACCTTGAGTGAGGCTCAAGCAAGTTTCCGAGCTTAGAAAAGTCCATAGGCTTGTATTGAGGTCCAACTCAATCTTCTTCTAACCCGTTAGTCGAAACCTTAAGGTTGTGAGAAGACTCCCCTTGATCAAGAAGGATGGCTTTGGCTCAAACAAGTTTGGCTATGCTATGGAGTCCATACAAAAGTATACGAACCCAAAGAAAATTGTGGACATGAGTTCCATAGGCCATATTGTGAAAGCTTGCAAGAAACCAAGCACAATATGCAAGAACGTCAACACATGAACGCGTATGCTGTTGGCATGTTCTTTCCATGGTTTATATGTACGCGTACATAGAGCAATTTGTGGAGTTCAGGAACTTCCCGAGTTCTCATGTACGCGTACGTGAACGCGTACATACAAAGTGCTCAAGCTCTAATAGAAACGCTGTTGAACGCGTACATGAACGCGTATGCTGTTCACGCAATCTAAGTGCTAACTCAATATTCCACATTCTACTTGAGCATTGGCCATGAAATGACTTAGATGCTTAAGAGAACTAATCTTTATAATCCTTCGGATCACATAAACAACATCATATACTATTTTCATGATAGAATGGTAAATACGAAACTTGAAAGGAAAACCTTTCTAACCTTTAGTGAGGACGATATGTTTAATCAAGTAAGCTCCGGTCTTCATCTTCAATGGTCTTCGTCGTCCAAGTTGTAGAGTAGACTTATCAAGGATTGTGTTTTGGTCAACTAAACTTGACAACTGACTTGAGATAGCAACATCAGTGGGTTCAACCGAGCAATGCTCTAACAACAAAGCTCATGTGGGAAAGGCAAAGAGTGAAAATGAACTCATTCTCGAAGTTAAGCTCACTATACTATACATCTACGGTGTTCTTCAACTGGAATCTTCGGGAACTAGATTACTAATCCATTGCTATTATGATAAAAATGTGTGTGTGCGCGTGTGGGGGGTCTAACCCATTCATGTACATATTTTGTACATTTTCTTTTCTCTTTTATCAATATATCCTTCCAATTCTAAAAATAAATAAATATTAAGTATATATATTGTTTCCTTTCTTTATATAAACCTCAGCCTTGTACCTTCGTTGAGATATTGACAATATATTGAATTTTACTTTTCTCTAAATTTATCATTTATGAGATCCAAAATCTGAAACGGAGACTCGATCTATCGACCTCAAGTATGAGAGTCGGGCTCCTGACTCACTAGGCTAGTCCCTGTAGGTTTACCAAAACCGTATTCATTTGTTTCTAAATTAATAAGCATCAACCAAAATATATATATTTGGTCTCCAATGTTTGATATTGTTTGGATATAAAAAAAAAATCTGTAGACTTTTTAAATTGATTATAAACTATTTTGAAAATGACATCAAATTTCCTATGACTGCTAATGTAGGGGTATCAATTTATTTGGGGTTATTGGTATACCAAAATCCATAAAAACTAAAACCATTTACTCGGAGAGTTGGTACCCTCAATTAGCAATGTTCCTAAAATAGAGACTAAATTTTACCAAATTAAATTAAACGAGGAGCCGTATGTGTAATAAATATTGTTATACATATATTTGTACTGCGGAAAGGGTGAGCAAGTAGACAAGGCCATGGGATGGGTTTGATACTTTGTATGGAAAAGGTTGAGCAACAATCGTATCATTCATCGACTACTTTTGCATTTTTGCATTAGAAAAAGAAATAACATGTTTTTAATCTTAAAAACATATCTACTGTTACCTGTACCAAATAAGTTATGTTATCCCATTTGCATGGAGGATACTTTAGTTAAGAAATATTATGCCATCAGGCCCATCACCTCTTTCCGAGATGACTGCACTCTTTTTGTCAGCCTGGCTAATTGTTAGTATAAAAATGAGTTCGGATCAACATCGGATCAGCAGTAGCAACATAATTAAAAGTAATTAAAAGTGAGAGACGACATGCTATTAAGCCCAAGGAGGACTGGATTACGTATATCATCATCATAACCCACGCCGAATGGAAGGCACACGCCCTAAGTGCCCAAACAACAATATCAGTGTCAGGCTGTCAGCTCACCCTATTATGAGATCATGATACATACTTCGCACCATTTCAGTCTCATTTTGAGTTTGTGACCATGCATTTTTTTTTGAGGAGAAATACATCCAAACAGGCCTTGATAATTAGAGCAGCTGGCAAGACTTTTCCGGTAAGGTATTTTCCACGAAACATGGTTAGCTAGCTAGCACGGATCTAATCGAATCATATATTCGTGTTGGCCGAACCGCACTCGGACCAAGTAAAACACTCGAACTAACATTCGTTAAAGGAGTGCGCACATAATTAGTTTCCCCTAAACAAAACCACCTTGCAGATGGCCTGGTGGCTAATCCAGTGAATCTGGAGATTTTATTTTTAACCCTGAAATGAGGGTACGACCAACTTGGCCGACAAGAAATATCTAAGGAACAAATTTACCGGCCATAAATAGTTCACAAGGACAATCATGTCATATTAACCAAAACATTTTCGGTAAAAGTACATTTTTTTTTTTTTTTTTTTTTGATACAATCGGTAAAAGTACATTTAACCCTAGCAAGATATTCCCCAAATCTCCATTAGTCCCCACAAAACTTGACCCAGAAAAAAACCCAATAAACAAAAAAGAAGAACAAACAAAACAACAAAATTCCCCATTGGGTAGAGTTGAATTAGTAGAAGGGGCACATTAACCCCCCTACGGTGCTCTCCACACGCCCTATTCTCTCTCTTCTCTCCGCCTTAATTTTTGCCTCTTCTTCCCCATTATTCCCGGACACTTGCTCAAATAGCATTTGTTTGACAATCCACCAATAATTCCTCACCACGCGTAGCTCAAACCCCCTGGTCCCACATTTCTCTGTTGACTTATAACACGGGACCATCCGGTATTGATACACCGATACACACAGCATAAAACCATACGTCTCTCACATATTAAAAGAATCAAAATGAAACCATAAGATTAGAAAAAAATCGGCTGATAGGAAAAAACTTTTTGCAGAAGAAAAAATTCTCTGAAAAATTCTTCTGTAATGGTTCAAGATTTCTAGGGTTAGGGTTTCTAACACAATCATCGTAATTCTCATCGTCTAGTTATTGTGTCAATTTTTGATGCGCGTGAGTGATTTGAGAAAAACTTGGAGTTGCAGTCATGTATTCATCTCTGTCTGGTCCACTAGCTGCAAGAGTATCTAGGTTTAGGTTTTCATCAACATCGCCAGCTTCTTATCTTTCTAGAAGTTTAGTCGGTTCATCTCATTCTGGTGTATCTACACCTTCTTCTTCTTCTCCAGCGTCTTTGACTAGTTCTCGATCTTTGAGTTTTTCAACAGCGTTTCGATCTTATAGATCTTCGAATTCTAGATGGAGTCATGGTTATGATTGGAGATCTCCTGTGAGTCTTAGGGCTCAAATCAGAAGTGCTGCTCCTTTGCTTGAACGGTTTCAACGGAAGATGACAACTATGGGTATGCTTTTTGTTATCCTGTGTTGATTTGTTTGATGTTAAAGAATTATGTGTTTATATTATTTTAATTGAATCTGAGTTGTATGGAAATGGAGTTTTGAGGGTTTAACTGTGTACTGAATGAAGAATTATTTTATTTAATTAGCTATTTATTTGTATGATTTTATACGTTTTCAGTGATTCGAAATTGTTGTTATTAGGTCAAACTTTCCGAATTTGATTAACTTAGATGAAGGTTTTGTGACTTTTAGATGGGAATTATTCTTTCTGGATCGAAATCGTGAATATATGGGGATTGTAACATCCCTCTAGCTATTTGATGTTTGGTTTCTGGGAAAATGAGTAGTTTCTTGTTGATTAGCATGTTGACCTTTTCTTTTTGATCGGGCTATGATTTTGGTGACATTTTAATTGTGTATTTAGATTAATGTTCAAATTTCAATCCATTCTCTTTATGGGATGAGTGCAGCTACTGAGAATGCATTTAAGGGACTCGTAACCAGTCTTCCAAAGCCCGGTGGTGGCGAGTATGGGAAATATTACAGTCTCACCGCACTGAATGACCCAAGGGTTGGTAAGTATTACTCATCAGTTTAAAAAAATGGCTACAACCAACAGTCTGGTTTTGCTCAGTTCATTTCTTATGTTTTGGGGAATTCATCTTTTCAACCTTGAATTTCGTTCCCTTTGTGTATAGCTAGTTCGTAGCTATTGGTTAACAAACAGCTAGCTTTGATTTTCACTTGAAACATATTTATTGTTCTTTGTATGTACCACAGATAAGCTGCCATATTCCATAAAGATTCTTCTAGAGTCTGCGATCCGTAATTGTGACAACTTTCAAGTCACCAAAGCAGATGTTGAGAAGATTATTGATTGGGAGAACTCTTCTCCTAAGCAAGTTGAAATTCCCTTCAAACCTGCTCGTGTTCTCTTGCAGGTAAAAATGCATAGCTAAACACAACTGATTGGAAAATTCTGTTTGATGCAGTTGACAGTAAATTTATCTTCACTCAACTTCACTTAACTTCCCTTTTTTGTTTTTGTTTTTGTTTTTGGCAATGCAGGATTTCACTGGTGTACCAGCAGTTGTTGACCTTGCTTGCATGCGTGATGCAATGAACAGTCTAGGAAGTGACTCTAATAAGATCAATCCTTTGGTGGGTCTTTGCTTTGATTCATAGTTTATAAGTATGACATTCCATTAATTGTTGACTGATAATAGGATTCAGTATTGTGCTTACCTCAAATTTGTAAGAATTGTTTGATGTATTCAGCACCCACCCCGTTCAAATACTTATGAGTTACTTTCTCAGAATCTAGGACACCAAGATCTATCCTGGTTGCTTGAGTTTTAGACCATTTTTGATATCATGTCCATTTATACAAACATCTTTTTTTGGAAAGCGATTGGCATGCAGTGGTTATTTAAGGTCCTAAATACCTTCTTTAGGGGTTTGTGAGCCATCATTTTTGCACCAAATTTGTTGTGTGTGTGTTAGCCTGAAAATAAATTTTGCTTTCCTTTCTTGGTACAGATCCCAGTAGATCTTGTCATTGATCACTCCGTTCAGGTCGATGTGACAAGATCAGAAAACGCTGTGAAGGAAAACATGGAGATTGAATTTGAGCGGAACAAGGAGAGATTTGCTTTTCTTAAATGGGGTTCTACTGCTTTCCGTAATATGCTCGTTGTTCCTCCAGGTTCTGGCATTGTGCACCAGGTTAGCTTTTAACCAATGCCTTTCTTGTATACTAAATATAGCTTCTACTTAGAGAAGTTCATGCCAACTTTCATGTTGGACATCGTTCTCTACGCAGTTGTACTTCTGTACTTGGTTCTCTGTGAGTTTTTTGTTTTGTTTGGATGATTTGTCCTTTGTACGTCTGTACTTGGTTCTCTGTGAGTTTTTTGTTTTGTTTGGATGATTTTGTTAGTAACTCGGCATTATGAAATTTTAGGTGAATTTGGAATACCTTGGACGGGTTGTTTTCAACAGTGATGGTATGCTATACCCTGATAGTGTGGTGGGAACCGATTCCCACACCACTATGATTGATGGATTAGGAGTTGCTGGTTGGGGAGTTGGTGGAATTGAAGCAGAGGCAGCAATGCTTGGGCAACCCATGAGCATGGTGTTACCTGGTGTTGTTGGGTTTAAGCTTTCCGGTAAATTGAAGAATGGTGTTACAGCTACAGACTTGGTTTTGACTGCTACACAGATGTTAAGGAAGCATGGTGTTGTTGGCAAGTTTGTTGAGTTCTATGGTAAGTTTCAACCTCCCGTTAGTGGAACAGGCCACTAAGTGACATATTTTACTGTCTTTCATCGCCTTCCCTTTATCTGAGGCTCCATGTTACTGTTTGTATGTAGGTGATGGTATGAGTGAACTATCACTGGCTGATCGGGCCACTATTGCAAATATGTCTCCCGAGTATGGAGCAACCATGGGTTTTTTCCCTGTTGATCACGTAACCTTGCAATATCTCAAATTAACAGGAAGAAGTGACGAAACAGTAAGTATTACCGTAATAATATAGTAATTGGATTTTTGAATGTTCTGGGGGATCTGTTTCATTGTTTAAACTCTCTTTGTTAAAAGGTGTCTATGGTAGAAGCCTATCTGCGTGCAAACAAAATGTTCATTGATTACAACGAGGTAAACCTCCATTTCTGTAAGTTTAATAGCTCAAACTGTTAGTAGTTGTTCATTCCAAATTTGAGACTCTTGGAATGTATTTGTGGATGCAGCCTCAAATAGAAAGAGCTTACTCTTCATATCTCCAATTGAACCTTGATGATGTTGAGCCCTGTGTTTCAGGACCAAAGAGGTATCACTAGACTCACTACTTTACATAATTATGTCCAATGTTCATTTTATTTATGCTTATGGAAAATTCATTTTATTTATGCTTATGGGAAAATATTGAATGATCTTCATGACAGACCTCATGATCGCGTTCCTTTGAAGGAAATGAAGGCAGATTGGCATTCTTGTTTGGATAACAAAGTTGGATTCAAGGTGAGGTCATCACACCTTTGCAGAACGATTCCTGGTTCTGGTTTCTGTCAGATTGTACTCCAGCTTGTGTGATGTCTCTTATATCATTAAAGATAAAGATAAATGAAAAGAAAAAGAAACCCAAACACGAAGCAAGCAATTGATGTGTACTTGTTTTGTACAATAAGTGCATGTGTTTGACTGTAAGAATTCTTTGCCAGGGATTTGCTGTTCCCAAAGAAACTCAGGACAAAGTTGCAAAGTTTTCTTTCCGTGGCCAGCCTGCAGAGCTAAAACATGGTAGTGTTGTGATAGCTGCCATTACAAGTTGTACAAATACTTCTAATCCCAGCGTCATGTTAGGGGCAGCTTTGGTTGCCAAGAAAGCCTCTGAGTTAGGTCTACAGGTCGGTACAAATAAAATTCTACATTCTCTTTTTCTGTTTGCACAAGATTTGCTCTTGCTAAGCATTTGTTCTCAGGTACTCATGCTTCATTATCTTTGCCCGTTTTCTCAGGTTAAACCATGGGTCAAAACCAGTCTTGCCCCAGGTTCTGGAGTTGCTACAAAGTATCTGCTCCAGAGGTATTGTTATGTGATAACTGAGATTTATATATTAGGATATCGAGTCTTGCCAAGTGAGATCTATTAAAACATTATATTGTTAGATGCTGATTGTGCCTCTGGTCTTCTTTTACATAGTGGCTTGCAGAAGTATTTGAACCAGCAAGGATTCCATATTGTTGGATATGGTTGCACAACATGTATAGGAAATTCAGGGGATCTGGATGACTCAGTTGCTGCAGCAATTACAGAAAATGGTACTGAGATCTCCTGCTCTTAATTTGTGTTACAATTACATTATGCAGCTTAAGAACTGATTGGTAGTTTGAATGCTTATTCATTTCTTTTCATTTTGCAGACATTGTTGCATCAGCTGTTCTTTCTGGAAACCGGAACTTTGAGGGTCGTGTGCATGCCTTGACACGAGCAAACTATCTTGCATCACCTCCTTTAGTCGTTGCTTACGCCCTTGCTGGGACGGTATGTAAATAATCTGAGGTGCAGTTTGTGTATTTTTTTCGGTCAGGGAACCTGTATTATTATATAAAATAAGGATGTATTGGGAAATGACGCATAATAGTTTTCTACCCAACTTAATTCTTCCAATTTATTGCCACTCTTTGACTTTTCTACTTTGCTGTGCACTTTAGATTGGTTAATCATATTTTCATGTCTAACGCGGTCTTAGACTCTCCATGCTACATTATCATATGGTTGCTAGATTTTTTTTTTTTAACTGTATGCTTTATTTATTTGTTTTGTTTCTTTTAGAATGGGGTTTTAGTCTCAGTTCATGTCTTCATTGTAACATTTACGCCTTGGTAGTTATTTCTTCACCAGATCGCTAACTTTTGCATTGCCTTGCATTCATATTTCAGGTTGACATAGATTTTGAGAAGGAACCAATTGGTACAGGAAAGGATGGTAAGAGCGTTTACTTCAGAGATATTTGGCCAACTTCTGAAGAAATTGCTGAGGTTTGTGAGGCTATTTTCAAGATGTTATTTCTATCTAATTTCTAGATGGAGTTATGCACAATGATGCTGACTCTTTCATTATGTAGGTTGTTCAATCCTGTGTATTGCCTGAAATGTTCAAGACCACTTATGCGTCTATCACGACGGGCAACCCTATGTGGAATGACCTGCCAGTGCCTAAAACAAGCCTCTGCTCATGGGATCCCACCTCAACTTACATTCATGAACCACCATACTTCAAGGGCATGACAATGGATCCACCAGGTCCTAACGGAGTTAAGGATGCCTATTGTTTGCTCAATTTCGGTGACAGTATTACTACTGATCACATCTCTCCTGCTGGGAACATAAGCAAAGATAGCCCTGCAGCAAAGTATCTCCTTGAGCGAGGTGTGGAACAAAAGCACTTCAATTCTTACGGTAGTCGACGTGGAAATGATGAAGTGATGGCAAGAGGAACCTTTGCTAATATTCGCATTGTCAACAAGCTCTTGAAAGGAGAAGTTGGCCCAAAGACGGTTCATATTCCAACTGGGGAGAAGCTCTCTGTGTTTGATGCAGCTCAGGTGAGTTTGTTTATGTAAACTGCTTGTTTTAACGTGTTACCTGTTTTGAGGATGATTACCTTGAGAATTGTGATAGCAGTGAACTATGATTTTTTTCAAGATGTTCGTTCCATTTCATGAAATTGTTGCTGTTCTTCAATCTTCCTGATAAGTGTAGAGATCAGGCTAAGCTGATTGACCTCTATATGTTTTATTATGTTTTATCTATAGCAATGTGAATAGTTGCAAAATGGACATCTATATGACCTCTACATGGGACTTACTGCATAATAATCATATCATTACCAATCATTCCTTTTTAAATTTACGTATGTGCCATGTTCCTTTGTACAGAAATACAAAGAAGCAGGTCAAGCTACCATCATCATTGCCGGAGCAGAGTATGGAAGTGGAAGCTCCCGAGATTGGGCTGCCAAGGGACCAATGTTGCTGGTTAGTTAAAATACATTTCTTCACTTGACCTTCTCTGCAGGCTGAAAACTATGAGATGGTGAGGATGCAGACACTTTAGGTCTTTCTCCTTACCTGAATTTTTGTTGCTGAATCAGGGCGTAAAAGCAGTAATTGCCAAGAGCTTCGAGAGGATTCATCGCAGTAATTTGGTTGGAATGGGCATTATCCCTCTCTGCTTTAAAGATGGTGAGGATGCAGACACTTTAGGTCTTACTGGTCATGAGCGTTACACTATTGATCTTCCAAGCAAAGTCAGCGAAATTAAGCCTGGTCAAGATGTTACCGTCAAAACTGACACTGGCAAGTCATTCATCTGCAAAGCCCGCTTTGACACAGAGGTACTTTTGTATTCTCTCTTTCGATTCTTTATTTTTCCATTCATGGGAGTGAGTTTAATACTCCCCCCCTACAGCCAATAATTGATTTTCACCTGCAGTGCCTCTTTTTTTCTCCTGTTGTGTTGCCAAATGGAGGGTTTTTTTTTTTTTTTTTTTTTTTTTTTGTCTCATCTTCAGTTTATATGGTCAAGCTTAAACTCTTTGCCTTTTCAAGCTTGAACACTTAGATAATTGGTCTGAAGTTGTGTGTTGATTTTCCTTGGAAGTAAACTCTAACATTCTGTTGCAAAATTATGACTGCAGGTGGAGTTGGCATACTTTGACCATGGTGGCATTCTTCCATATGTCATCCGCAATATGATTAAGCAAGAGTAGAGTGCTAATTTTTAACATCCCTCATCAGCGAGGTGCTCCGCGTCTCTTTACATTTGGAAAAGTGCAGAAGCAAAAATGTGATCATCAACTCCAGTGCCAACACAAGTCATTTAGGTGACAATAAACTGATGTTTTATACTGTGAATTTTTTTAGCAATTCACCCTTGATGGGAAGTTATAGCCTTATAGGGTTCCAAAATAAAATTGGGCTTGTCCCTTTTTGTTAAAACATATGCGCTGATTTTGGCACTTCAAAGGGTGACAAAATAGGGTCATCAAAACCCAAAACCAAAAACCCCTTATAAAACGTGACAGTTTTACCCTTTAGATTTAGTTTAGTGTTAGTGTTTGATTATCATCAGATTAGTGGTAATCATGATTATCATAATCTATATAGAGTTAAGTTAATAAAAATTTTAGAGAGAATCAGTTTGTTTTTGATTTTAGAAATCATTTAGAGAAAAAGAAGGAGAGGGAAAAAAAATAAGGAAGGAGAGGAAAAAATCTCAAAGTTTTGATTCACTCAACCAAAATGAGTGATTCAAACACCGATTTTGGAGACTCCAATAGATTACAACAACAAAATCTATTGTCCAAACGAAATTTTTTGTGATTGTTGTGATTCGGGCGGCTCTGTTTACGCCTTGGTTTGGCCTCAGAATTGAGGCGTAAAAGTTGAATTTACGCCTTGCAACCAAGCCTTAAAAGATGTCATAGTTTTGCCCTAGAATGTTTTACGCCTACCAAACCAAGGCGTAAACGTAAACATTTTGAAATGTGCTCACAAAAATGTGAACCGTAAACATCAAAACTAAGCCGTAAAAAAAAAATTGGGGGCGTAAAAAATGAATTGGGGCATGAAAACTGAATTGGGGCATAAAAAATGAATTTTTTGTTTTTACGCCCTAATTTTTTGTTTTACGCCCGGATTCATTTTTTATGCCCCGATTCATTTTTTTACGCTCCAATTCAGTTTTCATCCCCCAATTCAGTTTTTTACGCCCCCAATTCATTTTTTACGGTTTGGTTTTGATGTTTACGGTTCACATTTTTGTGAGCACATTCCAAAATGTTTACGCCTTGGTTTGGTAGGCGTAAAACATTCTAGGGCAAAACTAGGGCATTTTTTACGGCTTGGTTGCAAGGCGTAAAAGCTTTTACGCCTTACTTCATGAAGAATCACAAGACGTAAAAACTAGTTTACGCCTCGGTTTCATATGAAATCCAAACCGTAAAACCAACTGGTGCGAAAAAAAAACAATGAATCGAGACAATGAACCGTAAAAAGCAAGGAACTCGGTTTACGCACAAATTACGTCTCTAAGGGTTAATTTTGTTTTCGCCATCTTTAATTTTAATCGAGACAATGAATTTTTCGTATCGGCGATGAATCGAGACGAACCCCATGTTTTCAATCATGGGAACGTAAACTGTTTTTGTTTTTGTTTTTGAGAAGGAGAAGATGAACCGTAAGTTTTTGTTTTAGGAGAAGGAGAAGGAGAGGGATAAGATGAGAAGAGGATATAAGGTAAATTAGTTTTTGTTTTGAAGGGTAACTTAGACTTTTCATACCTATTTAGACATCCCTTATAACTACCCTTTGGATGGTTTTATTGTTTTGAAGTGCCAAAGAAAAACGTGCAGTGCCAAAATCAGCGCATTAAAACACAGGGGATTACATGTGTCCTGTCAATTTTAAGTTGTCAGTTGGGGCCCAATCCATGTGCTCCTCAAATGTCTAGAAACCTCGATTTTCCCCCCTCGGCAACCTGCCATAGGGCAGGGCAGTTTATGCAATTGCTAAGATGTATTTCTTTGTTTCTGACCAATCTAAGATTACTCAGTCTATTTCGATTATGCATGTTACGATCTAAGAAGACTGCTTCGGGAAGAGTTCAGTAATATAAAGAAGAAAACAAAGAAACCTTTTAAAGCCAGTGTGATTAAATCACTATTTCTAAATTCAGCCCTCTTGAAATATGATTCGATCTTGTGCACCACATAGGCAACAGGTGCTTGCTGCGAGTGTTGTGAACTAACTACACACACCCACATACACCCACATACACAACTGTAGGTGTACTTAGTTCCCATAAAAGAACCCCATCAGCGTGATATATTGAAAACCCTCTTCAA